>APFE031647288.1:0-11205 GCA_000404065.3 Pinus taeda | reverse complement strand
TTTGTTTTTGTTTTTGTTTTTTGTTTTTTTTTTTTCAAAGAAAACCCTTTAACAACCCAGAATTTATTTAACAATGGCTGAAAAAAAAAATGATACTCGATCTTTCACGCAACTTTGACCAGCACAGAATTCTTCAATCTCTGGTACATAACAGCACCACAATTCCGGCTATCTTTGCTCCAACACGCAGAGGGAAGTGGCGTTCTGGTCTTCACGCAGGCCTCCTCATGTAGGCAGATAACTGGCCTCACACAGGCTTTCACACATCTTCTGATTAAAAAAAAAAGAAACTGGCCCTAGTTTTCACGCAGGCCTCCTCACGCAGCTGGTCTTCACGCAGGTTCTTCAGAAATGGTTCGGAAAAAACTCGCAGTGTAGCAGGTCAGATAGTGAGGAAAAAGCTACCATTCCTCATTCCGGACTCATGCTTTTGGGCACATGTAGAGGAGGCTTTGAAAGATCTCAAAGAAGGCCTGAGCCTCACGTGATCAGGTTGCCTTTCACGCTGCGGAAAATCAGAAGGCCTCAGCCTCACGCAATCAGGTCGCTTTTCACGCGCAGCAAAACAGAAAACAAAACCTCACGCAGGTCTCAACCTCACATTCAGGTTTTTGGATTCATGCAAAGCTTGCAGGTCTCAGCCTCACGCGCCTTACACCAATCGTTGATACAGACAACCTTTCATGCCTCGCTGGTCTTCACACAGCAAAGAAAAAGTCTTGGACTCACGCCTTCAACGCACAACCTCTTTTCTTCAACGCCCAGGCTCATCGCCCTCGGAGCTCTAATACCATTTGTTGTAACAAAATTGAAATAATGAAGGAAAAACAAGAAGGAAGAAAAAACAAGAAAGCTTAACCGAATAACCAAGACAAGAAACTGAATGGATTGGAATTTGTTATTCAACAATGATTCTCCACACATTACATTTCATGGGCATTTGATAGTTTTATATCATGAACCGTCGTTACATAACTAATATATCGGTATAAAATTGTCTAGTTACATTTACCCAAAGTTACTAATTTGTTGTCAAACTAACATTCCATGTAACGCCACAACACCACTTCAAGGCTTGAAAAATTATATCAGGATTACTCTGTATTCCCCTGGGTGTGAGGACTTGGCATACATTTCTGACAATACGTTCGTTGAAGCCGTAGAAATGTATGAAGTTTCCCAAGCTGCCAAAAGACCTGTGGTGTTTTTCATCCTTTCTAGCGATCCAGTGGTTGTGTCAGTAAAATATCCTAATGTCTCCATCATTATTTGGGCGGTCTGTATAGCTCTGAGAAATGGCCTAAACTTTCTCTTTGACTTCTTCAACCACTGAGTCCTTTCTGCATTGCAATAAAATAATTAGACACTGCTAATGTTAAAGAATACTCCCACACACACCTGAAGAGGCTACTGGGCTTTGTCCCAGTGGCAAGTAGTTGTGGGGTATCTCTCATCCTTTTTGAGATCTATGTGGCTGCACATGAGGCTCACGGTCGTCGTTCAATCTTTGACACTCCCTCTATTGCATATAGCTCAATGATCCCATGTGTATGACTCCATGGCTTACTCTATTGTGTGATGATATGTGTTCCCAACTGCCAAATATAGATTGATCTCGATGATCTCAGTTGGATCTTATAGCCAGCCCATATGGCCCTAGGCACTGAGAAATGTGGAATTTGAGCCTCCACATGACAGTTACACTGTAAGATCCAATAAATCTGAGGCACATGTAAATGGGCCAAGGAATAAACTATATGGTGACATATTACATCAATCAACCAATGGATAAATAATATAATGGTCGGCCCTTGATTCATATACTAACTGTGTGGCCTTTACAAACGCCGACAATAATGGCTCCACCCTGCAATGACAAGATGATGTGTCCTCAGAAATGTTCAATGACCTCTTTGTATGGTTCCCTTGTACCACAAATAAGTGGATCAGTCCACTGTATAATCCAATGTTGTTGAAAATGTCCTCAAGGCCTTGCAATACGGAATACAGGTGTATGATCCCCATGGTCTTGGCTTCTCAACCTTGTGCTACCTGTTTTATCACTTATCGGTCGATTAGATGGCACACGACAACTTCTTCAAATCCACACGAAAACTTCTCCCAATCCAAAAGGTTGTCTCGACGACTCCAAACAATGTGAAAGTTTCTCAGCCATGGATATTAGTCAGCGATCCCACGATTCCCCAAAGTTTGCGATATGTAATGGCTTCACAACCTTTCAAAGAATGCACCCTCCTCTATTGATCTATCAATGCCTCTCAGCACTTCAAAGAAACAAAGATCTTCTCCTCTGATCTTAGTGCTGCACTTTGCTGTAGTTGGGATCGGCGATTGGCCTATGGCCAGTCGTTAATCTCTCGGCCTCACAGTTTCAAAGCTCTAGTTACTTGGCCCTTCTCACAAACCTATAGTAGTATCATGATGGCTTCAGGCCCTCAAAACCACTATTGTCATCCCCAAAATCTGATATATCATGGCCTCGCACAATGGTATGGCCTATCGACCTTATGCTTTTTGCAGTGGAGGTTTATGGCCCCTCTGCCCGAATCCTGCACAATGGATGAGAAGGCCATTAATAATCTTCACAAATCGAATCATCCCTACAGATATAGATTTGGTCCTCAAACTGATTCTAAAGAATAAGAAACCAACTAAGGTGATTTTCCTATTGAAAATGAAACAAGAAAATCTCAATTTGATTTGCCTTGGTCAAACTAGAGAAAATTCAGATTTCCATTTCAATAGACAACTTGGATGAGTTAAATTTAGTGACATGGTTCGTGTCACCCAGTTAGCTTAGATAAATTGAGTTGGAAGACTTGAGTTTAGTTGAGCATGAGTGAATGCTAATTTATAACATCTAATTCAGTTAAAATGAGTTATTATCAGTTAAACTAGTTCTAATTGTTAGAAGAACTAGTGGAAGGTCAAACTGTTCAGTGTGACTTCAGTCACACTTAGTTAATTGTTTGATCAAGTTGCAAAGAATACAATTTACCCAGTTGAGTTGAAGGTTATATTCTAAAGTGTATAGGTGGTGCATGTAGTCAGAGGATCAACCTAGAAGGGTTGTGCAATTCCAATTGAGGAATTTCCTAATTAATAGGCGCCTAATTCCTCAAGGAATAGCATAAGGAAATAGGAGCTTGGAGGGCTTGAAAATTGGCTAAGTGTTCGCTGTAGTTAGTCAGTCAGGTAGAGAGATAGAATATACACTTGCAAGTTGTGCTCAAAATTGAGTAAGCATATGTATTCATCCATAATCATTGATTAATACAATACAAATAGGAAAGGGTTTTGTGTAGTTGCTTTCCCCTTGATAAATTTTTGTGTATGTGGTGTTTAATCTTGATGCATGTTTATGATTTTTGCTTGCAATCATGAATTGAATTACGCAAATGAGTAGAGTAGATTTGAGTCTTTTGTTTTAGTAAATTACAGGAGCAGTTTCATATCTACACATTAATTTCTACTTGGTATCAGAGCACAATTCACAGTAGAGTAGAAAATTTGAAGTTGTTATTGCAGGAGGATTGAATTTGCAGTATTAATTATTTAGAACTAGACAGATGGCTTTCTATGGTCTAAAACTTGAGTATGCCCTTGAGGGTAGCTCGAACTTTGTGGCTTGGAAGGTCTGCATGGAGGCAGTACTGGATGACAATGGTTTGAAGGAATTTGTCAAGATTGACATTCCAAAACTAGGACCATTTAATGTCAATATCTAGTGGAATGGAGGAAGTGAGTGTTGAAGAAAGCATAACTTGATTTGGTATTCACAAATGTAATTTTGATCTTTGTAATTGTCAAGAAAAGGAAATATTATTTTTGTAAATTATAAGAACGAGTTTCTTGCTCATTTCATAGGTCTAGGAAAATCAAAGAGTAAAAATTATGTATAAGAAGCTTTTCTTAAGCCTATGTGTAAATGAATACTAGTCTAGAACAACCCTCCAAGACAAGCACAATCCTCTTGGGAAGAGCAGCAAACAAAACAATGTCAAATGCAGTCAAGTTGGCCAACAAAATTATATAAAGAACAGTCATGTCGGCTCAAATGATGTGGCACAACACTTCACTGTCATGTCAGCTTATTTATAGAGACGTGACAACTATAAATAGCCCATTGAGGTTACCACAAAAAGAACAATCTCAGATGTCTTTGAGATTTCGGATGAAGGTACATAAGCTCTAATATCTCAGACAAGTGCAGTAAGAAACTCAGACTTATATGCAATATCGGATGGGTACAGGAGGTGCAAGAATTTCAGATTAGGAGCAGCCGTTCAGGATCTCGAATGAGGAAGTGTTACTGCAATTTTAGATGGATGATACAGTGAGATACTCTCGGCATGATGGAAGGACATAGTCTCCTCCTCGGTACAAATCTCATCACTGCCAAAACCATAGTAAGGATTATCTAAGTAATCCTTCTATACTACACATTTTTTAGGCATGATGGAAGTATTTCATAGTAATACATTGTCTCAGTATGATGGGAGGATCTCATAGTTACACATTGCTTCAGCATAATTGAAGGAACTCATAACAACACACTATTTCAGCATATAGGTGTAGTCACAATCTTTTTCTTGATGAAGATATAAAGGTCATGATGAAATTGTCGTAATATTAGTGAATCTATACTCAACTCTCATATAACTATGAAGACCTCATAGATGGAGCAATAATGATGATGATCTCATCATTGATGTAGAAGAGGATTGGTGTCTTAGCCTTGGAGTGGCCTAATAGGGCAAGGGTCAAGGTCTTGGTATTTGTCAATTGGAATCTCTACAAGAAGAATTTTGTGCTGGTTTTCCTCTCCAAGAGGGAGAGGTTTTGCCCTGGCAGAAAGCCAACATCGTGTGTTCTTGTCTCTTTGGTTTTGGTAGCTATTTGATGAACTAAGAAGACACACTCTAATAATTACAAATTAAGACTATGATAAGAAGAAAAATTAAAACTCCTCACAAATAGTTATCAAGCTAAGAAGAATCACATTAACTATAAGTGCTCTAGATTCTTCAACATGGAATTAGAGCTAAGGTGCTAAAGTCAAGGAAAGGGCAACAAAAGGAGGAACTTCAGGATCAGATTCAAGAAGGGCGTCAAAACAAGTTGAGTGAATTAAAACATCAGCGTTAAACAAGCAGTATACAACAACAAGACAATTCAATATCAAATAATCTGAGATAAATTGAAGTCCCAATACCATTGCTCAGAATTCAAATCATAGTCAAAAGAAGTACCTTTCACAGTTTCAGTCCTAGCCCCAAATTTGGTGTCATTACAATCTATGTCATACCAGAGAGATATCAATAACTTAAGCCTGAAGCAGTTTCGATGCTTGGTATTGAACAATTATAAAAAATATTTTCTCATGCTAGTCAAATTAAGCAAGGTTCTACTCTAGAAAAGAGCACTACAACAAAGTTACAAGGACATACAATCACATCATACATTACAACAATATCACTTCTGCAGGAGAACACAATGCCACATCTTGGATGGGCATCGTGACAGTAATATAAAATTATTGATTTCTTTTTCATACCCTGACAAGGAATCAAGTAATCTCAATATTTTATAAAAGCAGTAGTGCTTGGTGCTGAACAAGGCAAGGAAGTCTCAAGAAAAGTCTTGGAAATCAATTGTACCAGGCAGCTCAAGCAAGAATCTCGTTGAAGGAGATCATTCAAGAAAGCATCAAGATGAAGATTTCATCTTCACATGACAAGTAAGTATCTTTTAATTCTATATTTAATTTTGGTTAAAATTACTTCATGATTGCAAGGACATCTATGAATTGGATGGGTTATCAAGATTCTTTGCATGAAGAAGGAGGATAGTCATAGTCCTCTAAGAAGCTAAAGTCATTAAACATATCAATAGGTCTCCTCTGAATTTATGGAAAGGGATGCTTATGAAAGATATCTTCACATAGCAATATTGTTGAAATCAAAGTGATGTAGATGATAAACTCATTCTCTAAAAGACGCAATGAAGAAGATCACATGAAATCTGATCTACATGAAAGTAAAAGGTATCAAAGGATGTAGGATATCTTTCATCTACAAGAACTAGAAAGGAAGATAACCATAATGTACTAATAGATAATCAAGGTAACAAATATCCATGGGATAAGAAGGCTACCCCATTCGATAACTTATGGTCTCTATGCTAAATAGAGAAAGACAAGTGGATGGAAAAATTATTGAAGGGTAAAGGACTAAATCATGTGCAGAAAGAAAAGGGAGGTTTGATCCTCAAACAAGGTAGAATAGGTATAGCTAAAATTATGGAAGCTCATATCACTAGATAAATGGAGGAAGCTAAAGAAAAGGACCAAGGAAAGAGGGAGTAATAGATCTTTATGATTGGGATAATATACCTCACAAAAGGGTGCTATCATAAGATCCTATAAAATATGACAATGATGATAAGATGCATTGTAGCATCATGGAAGCATTAGAAACAAGGGCTCATAACATCACCATGAGAATCATGAAGGACAAAAATCCATGATAGACAAAACATGAAGGATATAGCTCTTGGGAACCCCATTAGACATTGAAGGAAATAAATAAGTCATCTAGGACAAGGCTCATCCTACATCATGTCAAAAAGGAAACACCTCCCAATTGGGGATATTCAATATCCTAAAAATTCTTTGATGGAATCCTCATCGTAGGGTTCACTAATCTAGAGAGGAAGAAAGTGTTTCAACGAGAACTCCGACTTATGGAATCCATGAGATGATGATGTGATGACATGAATCAAATCAAGGGATTGAAGAACTTTTCAATCAAGGAAGCTACTGGAAGAAGCCTCGATGACCTGAAGGTAAAATAAGGTATGTATGCTTGTGTTTAATATTATAATGTCATGTCATATGGTTGCAGGTAACATGGGTCATTGATTCTATCTTAAGAAGCATGATCAAGAGAAAAATGATCTCCTCATCTGAAAGGATGCAAGAAGGAATAAGTCACATTGGATGAAATCAACATAATATGTCCTCATATGAAGTATGAGGTGATTGACTAAAATGAAGAAACTCTTATTTAAATAAACTAGGTATGGAATGTTTGAGGAAGGAAGAAATCATGAGACGTGCAACCATGATAAAGGTAAACAACATCCAAAAGGCCAAGAAGATTTGACTAGGAAATCTCTTAGAAAGATATGAAGACTTTCATGGAAGTCTGAAAAAGATGAATATCCTTGACAATGGATATCTTTGGGAGATGTTTCAATATGCATGTAGGATGTTGATACCTACAAGAAGATGTCATGATGAAGAGACATATCCTAAGATATGATTTAATTTAATATGATGTTTTGATTTATTGAATAATATCTGGATAATGCATGTCTACTTAAACAAGAGTTGTAAATACAAGTACAACTAGAATTCATGTGCTGGATGGAAGAAGCATCATGAGAAATAAGTAGTCATATAATGAAGGTTCCAGATATGAAGAAGGCCAGTTTCCATGAAGAAAGGAATGACATGATGAACTAAGGAGGAAAGTGATTGATGGATGTTTCCCTACAAGGAAGAAGCTCAACTAAATTTCATGACATCAAGGAGAGAAGTTAATCAAGCAGCCAAAGGACCAACGAAGAAAGAAGTTGTTGATGTATAGAAGAGTCCCTAGGTAAGAGGTAGCTCTGTCAAGTCCCTAATCAAGAGGGAGCTTGGATTAGATCACCCCTGATTAAAAAGGAGTGACAATTGTGTTTTTCTATTTCATGTGTCATGCACTAGACCAGGACTAACAGTCGTAATTCTAGGTGAAGGCCTTGAAGAGAAATTAAGACACATGGTATCCTCCCTAGTTGAGAGGGAGAGATAGACACAACATTCTTGTCTTCATATTGGAATAAATAATGGAGGATTGGGTAATCATATGGCATATGATGCTCTTTGAGTATGTGTAGGGCATCCAAGACAAGAGTAGGCAAGAGGACCAATATTCTTTGAGGGTTGGGAACCTAAGATAAGAATAGTCCTAGAAGGTCATACTCAGTGAACACCTGGGTGGGTGTGTACCTTGAGAGACAATGATAAAGGTGTCTATAGTCATTGGTCTCACCAACATTGTGATTTGATATGATCAGAGATAGAGCTGTTAGTCAAGGCCTTGTCATGGAAACAATGTTGGTTACTATGATGTTATACAGATGGGTTGCCAATTTGATTATTCTTATGAGAAATTATTCAGATTGAGAATGACCAAGTACCATTATAAATACCTCCCTAGTTAAGAGGGAGTGCTGAATAAAGTGTAACTAGGTTTGGTACTTACAAATGTAATTTTGATCTTTGTAATTGTCAAGAAAAGGAAATATTATTTTTGTGAAATATAAGAATGAGTTTCTTGCTCATTTCATAGGTCTACGAAAATAAAAGAGTCAAAATTGTGTATAAGGAGCTCTTCTTGAGTCTATGTGTAAATGAATACTGGCCTAGAACATCCTCCAAGACAAGCACACTCCTCTTGAGAAGAGAAACAAACAAAACGATGTTAAATGCATTCAAGTTGGCCAGCAAAATGATATAAATAACAATCATGTCGGCTCAAATGAAGTGACACAACACTTCAAGATCATTTCATCTTATTTATAGAGATGTGACAACTATAAATAGCCCGCTGAGGTTACCATAGAAAGAACAAGCTTGGATGTCTCTGAGATTTCGGATGAAGGTACAGGAGCTCTGAAATCTCAGATAAGTGCAATAAGAAACTTGGACTTATCTGCAATCTTATATGGGTACAAGAGGTGCAAGAATTTTGGATTAGGAGCAGCAGTTCAAGATCTCGGATGAGGAAGTGTCACTGTAATTTCGGATGGATGATACAATGAGATACTCTCGACAGGATGGAAGGACATAGTCTCCTCCTCATTATAAATTTCAACACTTTCATAACCATAGTAAGGATGATCTAAGTAATCCTTCTATACTACACATTGTCTAGGCATGGTGGAAGTATTTCATAGTAATACATTGTCTCGGTATGATGGAAGGATCTCACAGTAACACACTGCCTTGGCATAATTAAAGGAACTCATAACAACACACTATCTCAGCATACAGGTGCAGTCACAACCTTGTCCTTGATGAAGATATAAAGTTCATGATGAAACTGTCATGATATCAGTGAATTTATACTCATCTCTCCTATACATATGAAGACCTCATAGATGAAGACCTCAGTGATGGAGCAGTAGTGATGATGATATCAGCATTGATGTAGAAGAGGATTGGTGCCTTGGCCTAAGAGTGGCCTAATAGGTCAAGGGTCAAGGTCTTGGTCTTGGTCAATTGGAATCTCTACATGAAGAATTTTGTGTGGGTTTTCCTCTCCAAGGGGGAGAGGTTTTGGCCCTGGTAGAAAGCCAACATCGTGTGTTCCTGTATCTTTTGTTTTGGTAGCTATTTGATGAACTAAGAAGACACACTCTAATAATAACAAGTGAAGACTATGGTAAGAAGAAAAATTAAAACTCCTCACAAATAGTTATCAAGCTAAGAAGAATCACATTAACTATAAGTGCCATATATTCTTCAACAGTGTGTAGCCAAGGCTAGGAGAATCATATTAGAGGGAGTAAAGGACCAAATTGTCTCCAATATACATGGGAAAGAAACCCCACATGCAATGTGGAAAGCATTGGAATATTTTTTCCATAATAGTAGTGACCACAGGAAACTAACACTCAAGGATAAGCGTCGAAATATCAAGATGTAGAAGAATGAATCCATTCAGTAGAACCTAAGTAGGTTCACACAATGTCGTGATGAAATTGGTGGAGTTGGTGTTACTACTGTAGAATATTATTTGGTAAGCCTAGCCCTTTTAGTCCTTCCCAAGAGCTAGCATAACTACCAAGATTTGGTGAACAAGAGGGAGAAACTACCAAACTGGGAGCACTTATGGTCCGATTTGGTATAGGAGGAGATAAGGCAGAATACTAGAGACGAAAATTCGTCCAAGTGTGGGGATGAGGAAAAATGTGCCTTGGATGGAAAAGAAAATAAGGTGAAATGGAAGAAATCCCAATACAAACCAATGTCCATCCAAGGGGGAAAGAAGAAGGACTTGTCCAGAATTAAATGCTTCAATTGTCATGAATTCAAGCATTATGCCATGAAGTGTCCACATAGGAAGACAAGCAAGAAGTCATTAGGAGTAGTGGCAGGTGAAGCTTTGGCTTCATAGTTCAAGATTGATTTCACCCTTATTGCATTCATGGTGAGCACAATGATGGGGAGTGTGTCGTACTTGGGCAGTGGTACCTCGTTCCACATGACGGGAAACCGAGAATTTTCCAGTGACCTGGAGGAGAAAGACCTCCATATGAACATTGAGATGGGAGATGATGGAAGGTATAGTGCAACTAGTATTGCTACAATTACTTTTCAGAGGAAGCTTGGCTCCCCTCTCAAACTTGTTGACACCTAATCTTCATGATTGGGAATTTTATGTAAATAAAATAAAATGGGAAGGTGAACAGTCATCGGGAGATGAACTAAACAATCACTCCCTTTTGTATATAATAATGGGTTACCTATGGAATAATACGAATGAGTTTTCTGCCAAACTGGAGTTACTCCTGGCCTGACATGGTATCAGAGCCAGCTCCTTGTTTTAGCTATTATGCTCCTTGTAAGTCCTCTGCCTCTGCCTCTGCCTCTGTCTTATTCCCTTCTGTTCTAAAATAACCTACCTCTGATGCACTGCACAACTGTCTATATTGAGGCCTGACGGTGACACTACAGAGATACGCCACTGGTATGCGTTGTTGAATGGTATGGTAACGCTACCCATGCATTTGAGTTTGAACTGAATTTATCTGCATATATGCCTATGCGTTTAAATTTCAATGATGAGGAGTGGTATCAATAGTTTGGTTTATTGAATAATATCAACGTTCAATACACATTTGTTTTGGACGGGCTGTTTGGTATTAAACTGCCGTGTTGATTGTTTGACACAGCGTTTAACACGGTGCTCAACACAGCGTTTAACAATCGTTTAACACAGCACTCAGAACAACATTTAACACAACACTCAAGTTTTTTATGTGGTGATATATATGTTACAGTGGTAGCATGGTTTAACACAACGTTTAAAACAACGCTCAATTTTTTTTATGCGGTGATATATATGC
>APFE031647281.1:0-23430 GCA_000404065.3 Pinus taeda | reverse complement strand
CTTGCTAGGAACTATGTCATACACCCTAGACTACTTCAACTTTCATTCCATCTAGGGTTTCAATGTGTCATCCAAAGGTATGACATACCTTACTACGACATATAGCAAACCCTAGAAACAATTCACAAAAATATAGATCTACAAAGCATCTAACAACCTTTCAAAATACATATGTTAGACTTCTCGCTAGGGATTCAAACAAGTCCTAGATTTCATACAAAAGAATCAATCAAAATCAATCACAGCTTAGTCGTTAACCTGACCAGCTTCCACTAGGGTTAGTTCCAACCCCTAGATTTTCAATCAACCATCAATTAGGAATTGTGTCATACACCCTAGACTACTTCAACTTTCATTCCATCTAGCGTTTCAATGTGTCGTCCAAAGGTATGACATACCTTACTACGACATATAGCAAACCCTAGAAACAATTCACAGAAATATAGATCTACAAAGCATCTAACAACCTTTCAAAATACATATGTTAGACTTCTCACTAGGGATTCAAACAAGTCCTAGATTTCATACAAAGAATCAATCAAAATCCATCACAGCCTAGTCGTTAACCTGACCAGCTTCCACTAGGGTTAGTTCCAACCCCTAGATTTTCAATCAACCATCAATCAGTCACTAACATGACCAGCGACCACTAGGGTTAGTTGCAAACCCTAGATTTCCAAGCAACCATTAATCTGAACCAAAAATTCAAATTTCAACAATCTCTCACAAATCTCAAATTATCATATAGTCAACATTCATCTGAGATTTCTACTTCAACTAAGGTTCAACTTCAAAACCCTAGAATTCCATTTTCACAAATTCAACAATCGTACACAGATCATATTTCAGAGATTTCACTTTGACTAAGGTTTAACTCCAAAACCCTATGATTTTGACTGCAAAACGCTAGATTTTCATTTTCAACAATCATCTAATAACTTTCAGATTGTTATATCACGCATACTAGACACTTTAGCTTCACTAGGGTTTAGCTACAACACCCTAGATTTCCAGATATCATTAACCTAGAATTTCAGACAAGGACTTTCATTAAATCCTAAAATTTATGACCATCAATAACTAGGTCAACACACATATCTAGGAATTCATAACCATACATAAGCATATCAAATGTTGAGCAACATTAATACATCTAACCTAGACCAAGCTAGGTTTTCAATCAAAAGGACATATCTATACATGCCTAGATTTCATCATCATGCAAATATGTTTCATATCATGTGTTAGTCAAACCCAACTTCACAAATCTCAATAAGAGTTAAACACACAACCATCTTGATTACACTAGGGTTTGATCAGACAAACACACACATACCAAGGAAATCATTTCTAAGACAATATAAGGATTTTGCTCACACATTCCACCAAACCCTAATGAGCTAGGGTTCCAATGTAGAAACCTAGCACAACCAACATTACCGAAACTTCAAAAGTTTAGATCTTATCATTCAATCCTAACAAGTTAGGTTTTCCTGATCATACCAAAATCCCAAACATGAAATCATCAATAAAAACTTCAACTAGCATTTCACAATATCCCCAAGCAGTTTAGGGTTTCAAACATTCACATTAGGACACCCTTTAGTTAGGGTTTTCCAGAACCTATCTAGGGTTCTATGTAGTCAATCAAGAATATGAGTGGGTTGGATAGATTTATCAAGAGATGAATCACCCAAACAAGAATCACTAAGATTCAATACAGCTAGTCATAACAAAGTTAGTAATAGATCATCAAATGAGTAATCCTTTTAATCAATGTATTCAAAGCATACCTTTGTTTCTTGAATAACCTAGTCTTGAGAGATCCTCCATCTTGCAGATGTTTTCCTAATCAAGAAAAACAGAGGGAGAAAGGTGATTAGTATTTAATATAATCAAAACTAAATGAGTACATGAACCCAAAACTGAAAAGACATGAAATACTTATCTTTAGGAGTTGTTGGGGGCTCCCTCCAAAGCTTGAGGGATACCTACAAACTTATAAAAACGATACAAAATGTCTTTTCCAGAATATGTTAAAAACCTATAAATTCTAAACATATAAAACAAGATACGTAAAGCTACAAGCAAAAGACTTAATAGTGTAAGTCCCTAATGTCAAGTTCTTTAGGCTTGACTTTCTTTGAGTCTCCTTCTATAGCAAGGTTGGCTTGATCCCTTCCTCTCTTCTTATTCTTTGGATTCTCAGGACAGTCACTTTTGTAGTGACCCTTCTTATGACATTGATAGCACAATATCTTGGACATGTCAACTTTCTTCCTTGGTCCCTTCGATCTCTTTCCTTTTACCAAGTCCAGCACCTTGTTCTTCTCGAGGATTAGGTCAATCCTCTTCTTCTATGATCTGAAGTTAGATGCTCCTTCAAGTTTGTTCTCACCCTTGATTGAGTTAGACATCTTCCTTGAATATAATAGACTCCTTCCCTGAGATAATACCTATGAATGGATCATGTGCTTGAGACTGCCTTTTTCTTCCTACTTCACCAAAGCTCTGATACCATTTTAGAAAATCAAAAAGGCAATAAAGATTTTCTTGTTCTTGATAATTACTTGTGATGTTTCTTAGTATTACGATTCTTTATATCCTTTCTTTAGTTCATTAAGCAATTACCAAAAGAAGCAGCACATAAAACAATAGACACCGGATGTAGGCACATGCCAGGGCAAAACCCCATTCGAGGGGAAAACCCAGTCAAGATAATTCTTACTTTCAATAGTATTCTTTGAGACTCTTCACCCTAGACCAAGACCAGAACTTCCCTCCACACCAAGTCAACCTCCCAGAATTTCGACCGCTTCCCAGCAACTTTGACTATGCAACAACTTACGACAACTGGCAGCTTCCAGCAACAGTGAAACTTGGAAGACTTCGATCTCCCAATCTAGGACACAAAACACAGAGAGAGACACCAAATTTTCGTTTTTCCTTGTCTCCTTAGACTTTCCCAAACTCGCATTCACTTCAGCTTCCCGGAAACAGACTTCAAACCTTTTCCCAGCTACAAGAGAACTTCGCACTTTTGCGCAGCAACAAGAGATTTTCGCTCTTCTTCCCAGCTACAAGAGAATTCGAACTTGACGAGAGAATGATGCTCCAAATGAATTCAATGACCTTCCTTTTATAGGCTTCTTGTGGGGTCGAATAGGGTCCTTAGGCCGACTTGATCTTCACTTAGGCCGACATGGTGTGGAGGTTACATAATTCATATTTGACTCAATGCTTAACCTTTTTACATGATTCAAAAGCTCAAGAAGGGTCTTTTTAAATGTGCAAGAACTGTATAGACTCAGAATAAATCCTAGAAGTCCTCAATGGGGACTTTGATCTAAAACATAGTGACCCAAGCATGAAACCCATGCTTTAATAAGTCACAATAATAATAATAACAATTCTTTTCTTTATTCTTTTGATAAGTACATTACATGATGACTCAAGTACATTATTGAAGACCGAACATAGTTATATTTTCCAACACATTCTTCCAATGGAGTTGCCAAGAATAGTATGTCAATATTGTCGTATGGGGAAAAAATCAAGTCTCGTGTCCCTGGCAACGGCACCAAAAATGTTACCACTCAATATAGCAGGGGTCCTAGAAGGGGTTCCAAAGGGGCAACTACTAGACCAAGTGGAAACAATGGGACAAGGACCCACTGTCACCTCAGTTGATGTCCCCTACTTTTTACAGACTTTCATCAATGGGAGGAGTCCCCATATGGAGGAAATCACTTGAATGATAGGATCAATGGCAAGGTATAATACGATTTCCAAAGCCCATTCAAAGGAGGGGCTCCATTAATGGTTCAAATTCTTAAAGAAAAATTGAAAGGTTCCCCAAGAAAGACCTATGAAGGATGACCTCGGGCATATGAATATTCAATAATGATGAATGCCTAAGATCAAAACTTCCAAAATCCCTCACTTGTGATTGATGTGTTCATACTAGGGTACAAAGTGAGGCAAGGATGGCTCATTCAATGGAAAAATTCAATTAAAGTGCAAGCTTTGAGAGACACTAAGGTGGCTTTCCACGAAAAACCCCTTGAGAGAAATATTATAAGAGACTAAGGATTGAGAGATATATTGTAGTAAAGGCTCATCCAATGAACACCTATAGTTAAGAGAAAAGGTTTTGAATGATGAACTACAAAGTGCAAACCTTCAAGAAATCCACAAATCAAAGCAGCTTGAAGGATTCCCTCTTGGTGTGATAGCTAGGGCATCAATTTATTTGAAATTCCACCGTCAGAATTCATTCAAAACTAGAGGATTCCTAGAGGAGACATGAATGAACAAACATGTCTGGACGGAATCCTAAAATTCATCCTCCACAAATTTCGCACCAATCCCTAGAAAATTTCCTTATCCTTATAGGACAAAGAAAAGAGATGAAAGAATGATATTTTGTTAAATCACTGTGATCACCAAGGATCTAGGACCAGTGCCTAGCTATTGGGAAGATTGGAGTCAAAATGATCAAGATTTGGGAACTTCGCTCTTCAAGGAGGCCTAAAGAAGCAACTTCATTGATGATGGATGTAGCTACACGAAAACTTTAGACATTTATACTTCGATATGCAAGATTTGGTGGAGTTTCAAGGTAAAAGGTGCAAAACCTACCTCTAGGAAAATTTGTTCTTCTTGCCAAGATGAATAACATATGCAATGAGCCAAGATTACAAGTGTTTCATAAATTCGCATTAATTTTTAGGGCACAAACAAAATCAAAGCATAGCTTTCCACACATTAGACATAAATTATCAAGAAATTTACATGAAACGAGCACTTACATGACAAGGGAGTATATCCATCCATCACATTTGCAAAATAGAAGCTCCAAGAGATATAGCAAAAATATTCCACACATCAAAATGCATTTAATCATCCAAATCATTCCACAAATTGCAGGTCCGATATCTTTAGAAAGATATATCCCAAATCCAAGTGATGATGAATGAGAGAGAACATTTCTCTTATATTTATACAATCCTCTAAGGGGTTTGAAATTTGAATAGCCTAATTTAGACTAACGATGCCCCTATAATAAAATAATGTGCAAAATAACAATATTTTTGGTGACAAGGCCACCAAATAGCTCCATAATAAGAATATTTAGCCTCTCAAGAGGGCCGAAATGATAGAAAGATAGCTAGAAAGGCCATTGGAAGGCCAAATGAAGTCCCTCATGTGCCAATATGAGTAGAAGGGCTCCAAAAATAATGACAAAGGGGGTGGCCCCTTGATCCCTAAGCAAATGCCCTGTGCCGCACCCAAGTGGCTATGGGGGCATAAAAACATCCTCATGGGTCTCCAACTGAATCGAACAAGCATGTATCCCATCTGCAAAGGGCCGAAGCAATGATGCAAGCCCTCCCTTGTCTCCCATGGTGAGACAAACCCCATATAGGCCTTGGATCAACTGCCAAGTGTGTGGTGCATGAGTGTAGTCGGTTGGGCAAGGCGGTCCAAGTGCATCATCATCATCAAATAAGAGGGACACGAGCGAGCAATGAATGGTGCTAAAGGATCCCAGGGCGTGGCTATCTGCGCTTTGCAATAGTGGAGGCCCATGGCTCTCAACGCACGTCCTATAAATGTCAATATGACTCTTTGAAGGGCTTGGACCCTATATAGGGAGATGAAAACCCCAAGATGAAGACCCACCTACAATCTTGTATAAGATCCTATGTGTCTCCTCACCTTCCAATACAACAAATCATTAGTGTAATCAAGCAAATAACCTTACAAGTCATGTAACCAAGTGGGCACTTCACATTGGCATGCCCTTCCATAATGGGCTTTAGAGCGTACAGGTGTCTCCAAGTTCAAGAAAGAGGTTAATCAAGGACCCTATTAGGTGGTTTCAACCTCTAAGGGAGTGACAAGTCCATGGTACATCCGTCATATGGTTGGTGTCAAGTGATATAATGATGGAACAAAATGGAGAATCAGGGGAAGACTCCAAGCCACGTGCCATGGTACAAGGATAGCAATCATGAGGGAGGCCCACACTTGGGTTTATAGATGTAGGAGGGAGCAATCGCAGTACATGAGTTACCCCGACCCTTGTTTTTCCACCTTCTACACATGCCTTTTGCCTTTTATTGATTTTTTTTCATAACTGCTTAGGGCTCCAAGGGATGAGAACATGATGTGAATGTTATGGCAATGGATACCCCCTTAAGGTTGGGCAGATCATCACCCACCAGGGGTTGGGACAATCATGAGTTCCTTAATGATGTGAGGGCTCACATAAGGGGGGGCCTAGGAACTAGAGTGATGGTTATAATAATAGGGGTAGAGCCCATGTTTGACTTTTGCCCACATGCTAAATCTTTATTTCCTTACCATCTTTTGCATTTTATGGTACATTTCATGTTGTAAGTGGCCAAATTACGCTTTTAACTTTTCTTTTAGCTACATCAACTTGCAGGGCATCATTCTAGGCCCGATCCAAAGTGTGGATAAGGGGAGGGGGAGGCTAACTCTTATGGACCCGGATGGGAAACATGTGGAAAAGGTTATAATGAGCAGAATGGCAGTGGTGTACGTGGTGTTAAGAAGCGGGACCACACAACCAAAATTGAGATTTCCCATGTAATGTCATTCCTAAAGCTAGTAGCCAATAGAGGAGATCCCACGTGACTAGGATATAAGGTTAACCACCAAGTTGGTCAAGGGGACAAGAGTACAAACCAAGCCCATTCTTTTCGCCAAATCCCCCCACTAATCCATGCCCAGAAGTCCATGATAAATAAGAAAAGATACCCAAATACATAATGAAAGCCATACCTTCAGGGTGGGAAGGCCCACCTTCAAACATGCGATCATGACAGATGGCCAAGGGTGCATAATTGTTGGCTTAGGTGGTGGACATGATGACACATCGAGCTATCTAGTGGCTACAAGGGACTGCCAGCTACCGGCTGAAGACAATGTAGGAGAAAATGTCTCCTATGGGTGTCACCCACAAGTGGTGGGTAAAACTTCCCACATTGACCTTCAAGAGTCGAGTGGTAGAACACGTGTCCCATCACTTGAGTGAGATACCACTTGCCATGAGAGGCAAGGATCACAACCATCTCAAGTATCCTCACCCATTGGCCAAATGGGTGGAAATCCCAACAAGCCCCGCTTGTGGGTAGGATGCATACTGGGGTATACTCTGTCAAGTCCAAAACATGATAAGGGGGGATAACCAACTTGCCATAAATGACAAGGATCACACACACCCTATAGTGACAATAGGCAAGATACTACTTACCGCAAAGGGTAAGGATCACAACCATCCTATTGTCCACAAATACCTCAACCCCAAGAGCTCTCCAACTGAATTCCTCTCCCTGTGAGCTCAAACAGGGGGGAAGAGCATAGCTCATTGTTCTCAATCAGCTCAAGACCCCTTCCTCTTATCAGTGCCTTCACTAGGTTTACGACTGTTGGTCTTGGCCATAGTGCATGACACCTAGAGAATATCGGGTCAACCACAAGCTTACATGTTGCAACTAAAGAATCCAATTGTCTGCCTATTCATCAATCAAAATGTGATGAAGTCTCATAGCTCCTTTTTGCACCATATCCTCGATATAGTGATATTTGATCTCAATGTGCTCAGACATGTCATGGAACACAAGATTCTCTACATGTCAGATTCCACAATACGTCATAGTATATCATGGTTGTGCCCAACATATGCTCAAAAAAATTCAAAGTGCTTTCTAAATAATATTGCATACTGCCACTCAAAGTAACAAATTTCAGTACCCGTCTCATCCAGGAAATCCTGGCAGACCTAAAACAACTCTCAAATGTGCTCAATATCATTAACATACCCATATAGTCTCAAGTATCCAACAATGGGTCTCAAATTATAAATTACCATCTTATGCAATATACCAATATACATATCCAAGCTCTATATGGCTCAAAGAACATAAGGCAAATTAAGAATTCATCTAACTGTCAACTCATCGTGGGAATCCATCAAAACTGTATTTGAAGAGGAGGCTCTCTCAACTGCTTCAGTGTAAACCATTATGCCAAATCTCTGCCAACAATCTTCCCTTGACAAGTAAGTCCTCATCTTCCTTTTGTTACACTTTTGGTCTCAAGAAGTGGAATCATCAAGGGTCAACTCCCTCTGGCACTGAATGCTGAGATGATCTTGATCTTGTCAGAAATCAGTTGTCAGCTTATAAAATCAAATATCAAAGACATACTTATATTCACGAAGAGAGATTAGAGGTCACATCATTTCAAGCATGCCAAGCCCAGAGGACTTGAAAGAGTCCATATGAAGCTTTCATCATTCCGCAATCATGGGTCCACTACTCATGCCACTCAAGGTCCTAAAATAACTGCAAATATGCTTCTTCCTTGAATACATGACAGAGGAAGCTCACTTCACATATATCTGATAGTAATGTGTTTGTCAACAGATGTTAGTATCTCATCATAGCCTCCTTTCTCTTAGAGAATATTTCTTATCATAGATTGAATCATATAATGGAAGCATCAAACGCTGCTACCTATGTAATATCAAGAATATTCCTTTCATGAAGGGCATATCGCTTTTAGCATCATATCAGACTGTTGCACTCAATCTACTCCCTTTGAATAGGAAGCTTCTTCAATCATAGTTATCAACCAGGGAGACTACAATCCTTCCTTTGAGGTCTTGGGCTCTTGTTCATTTCATAAGACATGGGATGGCTCTACATCATCCTCAATCTTTGATACAGTGGGCTTGATCCTCACATTTATTAGATGTACTTGTGATCCTAGAACAAGAGCAAGGACAACAATAGATAATCATAATGAAAGTGTACCTGGTGATGAAGCAGGACTATCATCCTTCTCTAGATGTGGGAGTGGCTCCTGCATTATCTTGCTCTAGCTCCCTCTGAAGTTTCCTACACCAACTCCCTCTAAGAGCTTTCTCTTCTGGCACTACTCTACATCTTCATGATCCCTCAATATGGAACACATCCTCATTCAAGAAGTTAGTGAAACAAATAAAATATTCATGTAGGAAGAATCACCAATAATAGAAAATAATAGATTCACAAGAATAGTGATACAAAGAAATGACGTAAGTCTTAAAAGTACTTATCTTTGATGTAGATTATAGGAGGCTCTCAGCTCCCTCTGAGCGCAAGCTCTTCCTGCAATGCTCCACATCATGATGATCTTTGAGAAGAATCAACTTTCCTTATCCAAGAAGTTAGTAAAAGAAGTATTCAAATATTCGTGGTGGAGGAATAAACAATAGTCCAAAAATGACCAATCTAAACAAGAGCAGTGTCATAAACAAAATAACATAAGCCTTGAAAATACTTATCTTTAACAGCGATTGTAGGAAGCTATTTGCTCCCTCTTGATCTTGTCTTTCTCTTAGCCAGGAGGCACCACTATCCATCAATCATATGCCAATGTTGTCTTGAAAAGAAATGCATCCTCTTAAGTACCACCTATATCCTTTATCTCTTTCATCGGCAGCCAACTCCAGCCATCAATGACCTCTGAATTTGCAACATATCATCTATTGGATAGGAGACAAATCCATCGAGGATTTCTCTGAATCATTCACAAGTTCTTGAATGTCTTCTCACTGATTCTAATCGTACTTAGGCCCTTGCCAAATCAAGACCACTCCTAGGGTTTCTCCAAACTCTAGCTTCTTATACAAAGACTTCCCTAGGGTTTCCTCCATACCCTAACATTCTTTTAAGTCTCTAGCATCTTCATCTTCTTCACTCTACTTGATCCATAAGTGTCTTCACAGGGGTGATCTTCAATGACTTTTCTTCAGCCCAACTCCGATACCATGTTAATTTTTAGGGCTACATTGTTCTTTGCTTTAGATAATTGCTTTTACAGACTTTTTCGCCATTTACATATTGTCTTCACCCCATAATATGATAAAATCATTAGCAATTATGTAGAAAGAACAATAACATCAACAATATAGCAAAATAATAGCCACAATAGAAGAAAATAATGCAAAAATAGGGACACCATGATTTAGGTCAGAGACCAAGGAAAAACCCCACAAGGGGGGAAACCCAACCAAATTCTTCTTCTATTAGATATTCATAAACTGTTCAACTGAGATAC
Organism: Pinus taeda; assembly: GCA_000404065.3. Lineage (NCBI taxonomy): Eukaryota > Viridiplantae > Streptophyta > Pinopsida > Pinales > Pinaceae > Pinus > Pinus taeda. Next base: position 13,293 of record APFE031647281.1, on the reverse strand, counting down.
AAAGTACAATGAGAATGAGATATAACAATCACATCAGGCCTCCTAGGGCAAACCCAAATCAGTCCACAACTTCATTTGTGAACTAAACGATCTAATCTCTGTTGTCATATCATTATCATAGGAAACATCATCCATGACATTGTCTTTGCTATACACAGGTTCTTTGTCATCCAAGTCATTTCCATCACTATTATGTCAAGGTTAGGTCTTCCCTATCAATGAGATCTTAGTCATCAAGAGTACTGTCATCAACGAGTATTGTCATTAGGGTCACTTTATTATATATCATAGATAATGTCGTACAAGGGTTCATCGCCATGTCAGATTCCAGACATACTCGATCAAGATAGCAAGGTCATTGTTACAAGTCAAAGACTCTGTCACAAATGGAGATCTCTGTCATACATGATCATGATAGCAAGGTCATTGTTATAAGTCAAATAATTTGTCACAAATGATCTCTGTCACACACGAGCAAGGTCATTGTTACATGTCAAAGACTGTCACAAATGGAGATTTTTGTCATACACGAGCAAGGTCACTATTATGTGTCAAAGACTCTGTCACAAATGGAGATCTTTGTCATATGACTGTTATGATAGTACTGTCATAGTGTCAACAAAGGAGGCTGACATACAGTTCATGAGAGAGACGTTATGTTATAGTCATAGCCATACGAATTCAAGTCGTTGTCATAGACATGTAAATCCAAGTCGATATTATATGTATTTGTCGACGGTGTTGGACCCGCCAACATTCAGGGGATCTCCCCGTTATGAAGTCCCAACTAGACCTCACACCGTTTGGTGTAGGAGTCCCATCCAGTATGATGGCTCGGTTGCCATTATCTTAAATATATGCCTTAGCTCTTGCTTGTCATCACATGAGAGTGGTATACTTAATCTTCAAACAGCGAGGTTCGTGTGCCTAATGAGTGCTTAGTGTAACTTGTGTCTAAGTTCTTTCACTGGAGAGGGAGAGGGTGAGAGTGAGTCTCCAGTCGAAAGGGAATAGTCCCAACTTTGTCAGAGACACACAACACAGTAGGACATGCGTAGCTTCCAGCGGAGTAGTCCACACGGATGCAGCAGTCACAAACACAAAGTGAATAGATAGCACGTACAACACCCAGCAGAATAGTCCACACGAGTGCAACGGTCGTTATAGCAAGTTTACAAGAATGAATATGTCGAGTGTCTAGCAGAATAATCCACACAGGCGAGACAATGTTAATAACTGATACAACACATTTCCAACAGCATATGCACTAAAACATCTGAAATAGTTCAACTGTCTTAATACCAATGTTCCACCAAGACTCTAGTGCGGGGAGACGCAGAGGGGGGACGTATGGGAGTACCCTCAAATTTTAAGGAAATTTCGGGGGTGCAGGGGGACGTCAGGGTATATATATATATTATATATATCATATATATGTTATATATATAATATATAATTCAAGTTCATATTCAATAATGAAAGCATAAATAGACTAATAGTAATAGTAAATACATTGATCCACACATAAAATTTATATTCATAATTGAATTAAATAATGGCATACATTGATTCCTCCTCATTATTCATTTTGATACATACATCATTCATATGACATACTCATTATTCATCCATACCATGAGATTCAATAATATTCAAATACATTGATCAATGTCATTCATCATTCTATAATCTTCATTGATTTAAAAATAAATTCATCATTCTAGAATCTAAATTAAAATTTAAAAGCAAAACCAACTAGTATATTACTAATATACTGTATACTAGATACTGGAGTTTGAACACTAAAATAGTAAAATACTGAATTCAAAATTGATACAACCCAAAGTCTCAAACTCAAAAATTGTTTAGAGTGAGGAGTTAATAATTGGTCTGAGTCATCAATATCTAGTGTCACACAAAGTTGAAACTGAAAAGTAAAAATGGACAATGAGGACTGAAAATAAAATCAACATCAAGGAGTCAATCTCAATGATTGGTCCTCTACATTAAGTGTTATTAGACAAATTTGAGGGGGGACGCATCCCCCTCAAAAGGGGATGCCCAGAAGCACCCCTTTTGGGGGGGCGCCCAGAAGCACCCCTTTTGGGGAGTCGCGTCCCCCACACTAGGGAAACGCACCCCCCTGTGTCTCCCCAAGACTCCCCAAAACGAGTGCGTGGGGAAACACACCCCCAGACGTCCTCCCGTCCCAGGTGCATGGGGTGAGAGGGTGCATGTACCCGACCCTGGGGGACGTGTCGCTGTGGAACACTGCTTAATGCAAGTTAAAGCAACATGCATTACAAACGTCCAAAGAATAGTCTTACAAACGAATACAATACATGTGTGAAAATGTGTTGGCCTGTGAACAGGCTTTTGAATTAAGCAAAAGTTCCAAGACACATTTGTACACCATACATCACTAACCCCGATAGCAGGGCGTTGGAACCATTGCTCGCTACTCAAAGAAAAGGCTACAGACCCTCAAGGCTATGTGGGAGGAGCAAAGGTGAAAAGTCTTTTGCATGTACAAATGAGGGGTATATATAGCCAAGGGTGAAACTGACCCTTGTGACTGTTCGACTTCCCTCATGACTATTCAACTTACATGACTCTTTGAATTCATCTGTGTGTCTCTTGGACTTCCACATTACATTACATTGATTACACAGTTATGACCCAAAGTAGTGATGTGGCCGAGGCGACTCATGACACAACTCGACATGACACTGTTGGTATGCACATGTTGGTTGTGTTGTTCATGTCGATTTGTTGTGTTGCTGAGTGATGGGTGTGCTCGTGGTGTACCATAGCTTCACCTCTGCATGACAAAGTGCGCAGAGTCTTCAATGTTCTTGGTGTTCGCTTGATGGTCCATGCATCTGCACGTGTCTCCTTCGCTTGCTACTTGGTATGCTTCGTGTGTTCGTCCAACAGCGAGCAAGTCTTCTAGCATGTGTTCCTTGTTCATCTCGTTCGTCCTCGTGCCATGTCTCATCCATGTACCTATTTCTGCGATCACACTGTACACATGACGAGATGACATCAAATCCAGAAATCCCCTAGTCTACCATGATGCATTGTCTGTCGTTTTCGGGTGCAGGTGACCGGGAGAGAGGACAAAGCTCTGAAACTGCGCAAAACACATTTCAGGTTGGGATGCGGAGCTCCGAGGCACTGTCAAGAAAAACTGCGCAGAGGTCACTAAGAGGCTGGGTTGAGCAGTCCAGGACAACAGTGACAATTTGCGGGATCTGGCTCAGCTGGGAGGCAGAACTATGCAATTTTTTCGGGAAGGCAGTGCAAGCAACAAGGGGCACTAGCAGTGAAAACTGCGCAGATTCTCAGAGGAGGCTGGGAGTGGGCTGCAGGGGCTTGCTAGCCAAAACTGCACAGAACTGGGAGGCAGTCATGCAAGACATGTCTGCGCAGTTTCTGGGCTGAGTGGGGTGTCGGGCAGCTGGTAGACAGTCCAAGAAAACTGCGCAATTTTCAGGAGCAGCAGGTCGGCTAGCAGGGGGACTAACTAATAGAACTACGCAATTTTCAGAGACAGTGCAGTGACAGGCAGCGGGTGCCTATCCCTCTTGTCTGCGCAATTTCTTCATTTAGCGGAGGCAGGCATGCTGACAGCTTCTGCGCAATTTTTTGGACTGAAGCCCGGGGTCACTGCCCAGTCAAACTCTCTAGTTGACTAGCGGGAGGCTTGATGGATAGGCTTGCGGCCAGCACAAATTGAGATAGTTTCTTGGGCAACTTCTGCGTTCTAGGTAACAGTCAGCCGGGTTGATTCCAGAATTGAGCAGTGCAGACTGCCTGGAGGCTAGCCTCAAGTTGCGTAGTTCTAGGCAACAGTGCTTGGTCACTGAGGCCTGAGACTGCGCAGTGCAGCTCAAGTGGAGGTTCGGCTGATGGAGGGTGGTTTGGTCAACAGACTTTCTAAAAAAATGGTTGTGTGTGAGCGAGTGAACTCGTGTATACATGACCTTGCGAACACACACTCAACATGACTCGACAACAAGACACCTCAAACCAACAAGATAACATGTCCCAGTGTGACTAACTGCGGGACTGTCTAATGGTGAAAGTGACAAGTGCGACACTTCAAATAGACCTTCAGATTACCGTGTAGACACTTGCACCACAGTGCTTACAACATCGTGTGTGAGTGCAATAGATGTTTACATAGCAAACACAATGCATACACAAACCTTCAACATCACCAAAACAAGGTCACAAGCATGACATAGCGATCAACATGCTGAAGACGACAATTGGTCAAACAAGCGAAAAGGAAGCAAGACATGTAGAGGAAACACATGAAATGGATTTTTGGTGTTTGTACACAAGCATGTTACTGAAGACATGATGATATGACAATGACAAGCAGTCTTGGAACTCAACTAAGAAATGTACTTCGAAAGGTTTTCTTTAGTTACCATACTTACCCTCAAGATGATCATGCATTCGACGGAGTTTGCATGTGGTCCTAATCTTTACCACTGCTTAGTCTCTTAGTCCTTCTCCTCGACTCCTTTGGGTTGATCTTAGCATGTCACCTTTTCCTGTAGTCACTGAGAGGTAGATCAGCGCAGCTTCAGTGGGCAGTGACTATTGTCGAGATGAGGCCCTGGGAAGTCCATCTGTGCAGTTTCTGCATGCGAGACCGACAAGACAACTTGGACAAAACTGCGCAGTTTTGAGGCATAGGACACTGCTATGAGATGGGGATCCTAGGAGGACACCTCCGCGCGGTTTTTGAATGTAGGGCAGCCTGACTACTTTGCACATTTCTGGAGAGCAATGTCGGCTGCCTGACTGCTCTGCGCATTTCTGGAGAGTAGTGTTGGCTACCTGATTGCTCTGCGCATTTCTGGAGAGCAGTGTTGGCTGGGGTCTCTGTGCACTGAGGGGTTTCAGCAGGCAAGGGAGGAAGCTTGATGTTTGCAGAAGCAAAGTGGAAAGTTCGGGGAAGTTGGTTGAGGCTAGGTTGCTTGGGAAATGGCTAAGTGTGAGATCAATGACACAGATGTAAACATTGATAGGACTCGACTGTGATCGCACACGAACACTTAGTGACACAACGTAGACCATCCAGAATGCATAAGACATACTCTGCTTGATGCAACAACCTTCGTAACAAGGGTGCATGAAGTGAGTGTGAAACATGTCTATGCAATGACAACAACTCATACGCACACAATTCCCTTGAAGCAAAACAACATTCCCTTTGTATGCCACAACAACTCCTATGCCCAAAGGTGACACATGTTGCATAAGGTGAGAACATGAACAACTCTTAAGATCAAGGAGGGGGAGCTTGAGATCATCATCTTACCAACATGTGACCAAGGAAAATCGATCGCAAGATCCAAGGTAGGCTCCGAAATTTGCATGCGAGCCAAAAATTTGGAGGGTGGTTGTAGCCGCTACAACAGTATCGAAGTCATTGTAGTTTACCAAAATTGTTGTCACATATATAAGTCTCAATACAAAGCAAAGCCACAGGAATACAATTTAAACCATAGAATGAAAGCAATGTCATTGTAAAGAAAACAAGCTTAAAGAGCGAGCCTCGGGTGAGTAACGATAACAGATATGTCGAGTCATAGTGAATAATGCAAACCATTATAAAATGTGACTCCAATATAGAGATAAAGAAATGCAATCCTAATGGGCAGATCATAGTGTTGAACATAATCTTTGCAAATAAATCACTGAGTGTATAGATACAAACCAGCTTACAGTATCACAGAGCAAGTAACTTACGAACCCCAAGGTATTGTGTGAGACACCACATGTGAGATCCAAGCCATAAAGAATGGTGCGAGTCACTGTTGTATGCCATAAGAAATGTGAACCATTGTTGCAAGTCATTGTACAAGAAATACGATACCTCAATGCGTAGCAATGCTACAGGAGATGTGAAGATGCCACCGTAAATATGGTATCATTGTGCTGTCAGCCGAAGTTCAATGCCACAGAAACGAACCCCGAGCTATATCACTGTATAGAATAATATGGACCATACAAGCTCCTTCAAACTAACCGTACGAACCACCTCAAATACATCCGAGGTTTTCCACAGAAGAGTGCCATACGAAATCGCAGATCCCTTTGATAATCTTTTCCACTCGGTGATGCGTTAAATGAGATTTCAAGGCTTGTTAATTTATATTATCCGATGAGGTTACTTTGGTGCCACATGAGACCCTTGCATTTTGAGTGAGGCTGACTTTGAAATTTGAAGGGAGAACAAACTTTAAATATCTGTTCAAATTAATAAATGTTTGCCCAAATTAATATTTAAATATACATTTCCAATTGCTTGCCTAATTGAATTGAGCCATATTGAATAAACCAATTAGCAATTTCAATTTGAATTTTTCTTTGGGGTTCAATGGGCTTTCCTTTGGGCTTTAGGGTTTTTCTTGGGGTAGCTGGGTTTCCCTTTGGGGAAATTCATCCCAGAGCTGCCCAAATTTCAACACAGACTTGGTGATTTTTTGCAGCAAGTGCTCCAAATAGAGGATAATTATTTTTTAGAGCTAATTGGCTCAAATTTCTGAAGCCCCGCACATAGCCTGAATTGACCATTCTTCTTTCTAACCAGCACTGGGTTAGCCACCCATGATGCATCCCTCATAGGAGCGGTAATTTACTGGAAAGTATCTTTAGGCATCACAATGTTCTGATATGAATGTATATTCGATCATATACTACTGTTTATGGAACTTCAACTTTGTTAACAATTGTCTTACTGTACTGCTAATGTCTTGTGTCTGCAGAGATCTATCTTACAACCAGTTTTCAGGAGCTATTCCAGCATGGCTTAGCAACAACAATTTGAATGTGTATGCAAAGAGCAGTAATCTGTGTTACAAACTCATTAGTTGAGCTTTCAAATTTGATATAGCTTTCCTTCTACCTTCTTTCCCTCTTTTTAGATCATCATCTGTCTTTTCTTCCATCTCCGTTATCATTAGAGGCTTCCTTCTTTAGTGGTAAATGTCAGTTTTGATTGTTGAGTGTGATAATCGACAAGCCTTTTGTACAAATTATAATATGGAATATCATGACATGCAGGAATCTGGTAGGAAATTACTTCTCAACGAATGAAATAGATAACAGGTAGGCCCACCCTCTTTCCATCTCATAGTTTATTGAAGAGTAAAGCAAAAAAAAATATTGATCTAATATTGAAAAAAATATTTTATATCATCAAATAAAGGGGAAAGCGCTAGGATTTGATAGACTACACAAAAATCATCAGTTTAACATTTATTTAGGATGCAAGCAATGGGGCATGAGTCTCAGACCTGTCTACAAGTAGCTTGAATTTTTATCTATTTGGTATATTTCATATTATTAAGTACTGTTTCTTGTACGCTATAATCATCGTGAATAACCACTAAAATCAATGAATATTAACAACTTTGTTGTTACAGACTTTCTAGGAGAAGATTAGATTGCCTCCAACGGACCTTTCCTTGCAATAAAGGAACTCCACTATGTGAGTTATTCTAGTTTTTTTAAGTACAATAAGCTGTATTTTCCAAAAGGTTATCTGTTTAATTCCCATGCAGTAGTTTGTATATAAGATCCTCCACTTGCCAAGTTAGGGGTAGCAAGTGAGTTTAGCTTTTATTACTGAGACCAACAAATTTAATGTCTTCTTTCTCATCTTTCATTCTAAGCATGTTTTCATATGCATCTTGTCTTTAATCATGCTATAAGACAGATTATAATCCAAAGGAGTCAATATGTTCATGTCATTCCCATGATCTATTCACCCTTGGATCTTCTTGATCTCCATTAACAAGATTCAGTAATGAGCTCTTTTCTGAAGTCTCCTCCATTCTCAGACTGATTATTTTACCAGCGGCAGTAATTAATTTTTCTATAACTGGGCATGCTTGTCTCGTAGGTTCACACATTAAAGTTGATAGTAGATACCAAAACTAATACTCTGCCTTGAATGATTCATACTCAAGAGAACTTACCCTTTTGTCATTAATGATGCCATTTATCTAAGATGATTTTCCAAACTTCATCACTTTGCTATATGCTGGACATAGGCTGATAGCTGGCCATCGACATCTTTGGGATCATCTTGTAATATATTACGATTATTCCCAAATGACACAAACTCACAATGATGTAAGTTTGGACCAGAATCAAAATATGGACAATACAGTAACTTAGACTTCGCTTGATTGATATTTGCAAAGAGTTTGCAGCTGTTACAAGCTCGAAGAGAGTGGACTTTCAGGGATTCTTGAGAATTTGCTAAGCCATAAATGTCAGGTGAGGGGTTACCGGGCAGTGACATTGTTAAAAGTTTTAATTTTGGGTGAATTTCATGAAAAGCCGATTAAATTTGTTGAAATTTTGTAATTGTATATTCTTTTCATCCATGGTTTACATGTATAACCTCCATGATATTTTTACCCAGGCTCATATAATTCTCACATTGATAGTTCTTTAGTTTTTTGTTAACTACACTAAAGCACCGGAGTCAATGCATCTTGCAAAGAATTTGTCAGAATAGTCATTCATGTCAAGCGTTCTTGTTTCCTTGAATTTAGTGGCTTTCATGGCAAATAAGTTGTGTGAAGTGTGGAGTATTCATCTTAGACATTCAACTAAACAGTTACTGTTTTTTTCGCACCTTCAAATAACATTGACTACAGCGCACATTCACAAGCTAACAACAAAAATGTCTTGCACATATCAAGTTTTTCTAAGAAATATATGTTAATTTCTATGTATATCTAAGCTGCCTTTTGTGAGCACTATATTTGGATGAATTCTAATGCAAAATTCAAAATGACAACATTACATCTATGTATGTAGTTTCAAATATTTTACAAACTTTCATAAACCCACTTCAATACCAAGATATCCAGTAGAATAAACTTAACCATTTTATTAATAACTGGGTATGAGTATATAGAGTGAGCTGAAATGATAGAACCTAGGCTTGCTATGCAAGCTATGCAAAACCGAGAACGGGAATTTTTGACCCAGATGAGGAATGGCCCAAAATGGAAAATGTGCATTACCCAGAAGTAATCCACTGCTGGCTGCCAACTGAAATGGAGAGAGTCCTACTCTGAATACTGCTCGAAATGCTCTGAAACTCTAGCCCCAGACTCCTCTCCTAAAACCCACAAAAACCCGGAAAGGGTTTGGCTCAACTCCCAGCTGAGAGATAACCCACAAAGTGGTGCGAGTTGCCCAGTTAGCTGCTATTGCGTTCTGCTACAAAAATTATCTGTTGGAGCAATCCACAACCTCCTCCACCGAAGAATCCACTCTCCAATCAAAATCTCCCTCCCAGAATGCCAAATCCTCCAGCTCCCTAGCCTTCCAATCTACTCCTCTCCTATACCTGCGCAAGCTCTGCCCAGAAAGGGCCATGCACTGCTAGAAATAAGTGAAATCGGCCCACAAGAATGGCCCAACACTAGCTCTGCAAAAATCTCACCAAAATCCTTGCTCCAAGATAGGAAATCCACCTGCAATTTCAGGCTCACCCAAATCACAGTAGCTAGCCCGAATTCTGCTAACTCAAGCTGCCTCTGCACATTGGTAGTACGCACCACTGGAAATTTTGCTGCAATTATAGCATTGTGGAAGCCCAGAATGGACTCCCCAATTTCCCCAGCTAGTGAGACACTCGAAGTTCTTCAAAGCTAGGATGGAGTTCGCTTGAAATCTTGGTGTTCAACAACACTCTACTCTCCTGCGCTAAATAGCTCCAAGAGGTCTGTAATTCTAAAGTATAATCGTCAAAAGATGAGCTCAAATGCTTCCTTGCTGCCTTCTATAGTCATGGGCTCGTTCTCTCTCCTTGGTGACCCCCATAACCCACAAATGCGCCCCCCTTCCTTGAGGTTCGAATTGCCTCCTTTGGTGGCCTCCACATTCCATTAAGAGTTTGATTTTTCCCTCTTGGGAAAATAGTGCCTCCCTTTTCTAGAGCATGGGATCCATCTACCCACTTTTCCTAAATCTAAAAGGCCCAAAATTGTCTCCAATGCCAAAATTACAAAATTGTGCTACACTTTAACATTTTATGAAATTGGGGATATCACAATCGTCCCCGCCAAAATTTGTTTGTCAAGCAACTGCAATGTTGGGTGCTGCAACACCTGTCCTCCCTCCCATGTAGCATCCTCTTCAAGTAAGTCCTTCCATCTAACAAGGAACTCCTTGATAACCCTGTTCCTGAGCTTCCTCTCTCGCATCTCCATGATAACTTTAGGAACTAATACCAAGTACCCCTCATCATCCAGTGGCAATAACTCTGCAATAGTTGTTACCTGTTGTCCCAATTCCTTCTTCAAGCATGACACATGGAACACGTTATGCATCTGAAGCTCCAACTAATATGCCACCTCTCCCACACACCTAGTCACCATGTACGATCCATAGAAATGAGGCTTGGGTTTCTCCCCCCCTTTCTACTTGAGATATTGTCGATACGACTGTAGGCGTAAATAGACCAATTCTCCAACCTCAACCTGACTCTCAACTCGGTGGCGATTTGCATAGACCTTTTGTTGATTCTACGCAACCTATAAGGTGTCCTTAAGAGCCTTGAGTATCTCTTGTCTCTCTTGGATCCAATCTCTAGCTCTTGGGGCCCTACTGTCTCAAAACACCATGTCAGCAAAAGATAAAGCATCATAACCATAAAGAGCTCTGAAAGGGCACATACCGATCGACATATGATATGAGATATTGTAGCAATACTCCCCAAGGTGCAACCACTTCACCCATGCTCGCTACGGCCCTGTCACATAGTCTCTCAAGTAGCTTTCCAACCACTTGTTCATCGCGTTTGTCTGTCCATCGGTCTAAGGGTGGCAGTTGGCACTGGGTGTGAGCTTAGTATCCACCAATCTAAAGCGCTCCTACCAACAGCCCCCCATGAACCTACTATCCATGTCACTGATGATGGTCTTTAGAAGGCCATGCAACTTGAACACCTCCCTGAAGAAGAGTCTGGCTACCTACGAAGATGAGTACCTGGCTGGAATAGTAAAAAAGTGGGTGAACTTAGTCACCCTGTCCACCACCACATAGATGCAGTCTCACCCCTGAACAACTGGGGGCCCTGTGATGAAGTCCATGGAGATGCTCTTCCATTTCTGTTGTGGAATAGGTAGAGGCTGAAGTAGTCCTACCGGGTGCGTGTGCTCTACCTTATTCCTTTGGCATGTGTTGCACTCTTACATGTATCTCAAGACATCCCCCTTGAGGTCCGTCCATGTGAATTTTTCCCTGACCACCCTGTAGGTCTTCAAGAAACCTGGATGCCCTGCAAGAGGTTAATTGTGTGTTGCCCTTAGGATCTTCTCCCGACGCTGAGACCTTGGGACCAGATAAATCTGGTTCTTGTAGTATATCACCTCATCCATGACATTGTACTTGTCATCCCCAAAGGTCCCAACCATAATCTCACACGCCTGCTATTTCTTGGAGTACTCTACCAGAAGTTATGCCCTCCAATCCTACATGTTGTCCATGAGAGAGAGTGTCAGGGGCGTCCTGGAAAGCGCATCATCTACCACATTGTGCTTCCCCTTGACGTACTCTATCTCAAAATCATAGGCTTGGATCTTGTTGACCCATTTCTGTTGTCTTTCATTGAGGTCATTTTGCTCCAAGAAGAATCGCAAAGTGTTGTTGTCAGTCTTCACCCTGAATCAGTTCCCCACCAAGTACTGTCTAAACTTGGCCAATGCATGCATTATGGCCAACATCTCCTTGTCATAGATGGATTACAATCTCTCATAGTCCTAGAGTTTTTGACTCTCATAAGCGATAGGGTGACCACCTTGCATCAAAACTGTCCCACTGCCCCCACCTAATGCATCGCCCTCCAATATAAAGGGTTGTGAAAATTCCAATAGCGCTAAGACTAGGCAAGAACTCATCACTACCTTGAAGCGCTCAAAAGTCTCTTGTGCAGTGTCTGACCACTCAAACGCCCCCTTCTTTGTGAGATCTGTGAGGGGCACTGCCAACTGTGAAAACCCCTTCATAAATCACTGGTAATACGTGCAAATACCCAAGAAACCTCTCAGCTTTGTCATGCCCCTAGGAGTAGGCCAATCCAAAATGGCTTGGATCTTCTCCGGGTGAACTGAGACTCCATCCTCCCCAATCACATGGCCCAAGTACAACATCTCCGTCAGGCCAAAGTCGCACTTGGCCATCTTGACATACAACTGCAACTCCTCCAAAATATGCAACACCTCCTCTAAGTGTTGCAAATGATCCTCCCACATCTGACTGTATATCAGTATATCATCAAAAAAACCAATACATATTCACGCAGCTGCTTGCGCATCATGTGTTTCATGCAAGATTGGAAAGTGGTCAGTGCGTTGGTTAGCCCAAAGGGCATAACCAAGAACTCAAAGTGCCCATAATGGCACCGAAAAGCGGTCTTTGGGATCTTTTCTCCCTCACCCGAATTTGGTGGTACCTGAGCGCAAGTCTATATTGGAGAAGTACTTGGCTTCTCTCAGCTCGTACATCAACTCATCTATGCGTGGGATGGGTTACCTATTCTTAAGTGTCTTCTTATTAAGGGCCTTGTAGTCAATACACATGCATAGAGTCTCGTCCTCTTTCACCAGTATCATAGAAGAAGCGAAGTGGCTAGAACATGATCTGATATGGCACAAGGCCAAGAACTCTTAAATGGCCCTCTTAGAACATGATCTGATATGGCACAAGGCCAAGAACTCTTAAATGGCCCTCTCAATCTCATTCTGGTATGCCTTGGGATGTCTATAGGGAGTGGTGATGACTGCCTGCACCCCCTCCTCTAGCTCTATGGTGTGCTCAAAACCTCAGTCTGGGGGACAACCTGGAGGAATCTCTCCAAAAACTGCGTGATTTCGCTATAAGATTGCTAAAATGTTTGGATGAGGCTGTCATGTATGAGTCCATGTCTCTGAAATCCTGAACTCCACTACCCATGCTATATCCCCATGTCGTAAATCTACCTCCATCCTCTTGGCTGACACTACCTGAGGTGGGTAGGAATGCATGCCCCTCAACACTACCTTCTTCCCATTAGGCCCCAAAAAATCCATCTCTAAGGCCTTGTAATCCATAATGACACGTCCAAGAGAGTGCAACCACTGAATGCCCAACACCACATTGGTGTTTGGTATATTCACCTCAAAGAAATCATTAGTCATCGAGTAGTTCCCCATCGTCAACGTCATCTCGGGGATTTGTCCAGTGCATTGCATGGTCCTATCCCTC
>APFE031647277.1:0-11976 GCA_000404065.3 Pinus taeda | reverse complement strand
GTGTTTGAACAAAAGGTCAAATTGGAGTGAGTATGTTCCCTCCAAAAAACAGGTTGCTGATATTTCACCAAACCACTGCCCAAAGAGACATTTGAATATCTCAGACAGAAGCTGGGAGTAGTTGATGCATCATCCTGTTGTTAAATCTTATTTGTTTCAGAGAAAGGTGGTTATACGCGAGTTTCATGAAGCGTAGTCGCGTACATACGTTGGTTTCTATGGGTACAGTCACATATATGTTGGTTTGAGGAAAAGATGCGGGCTAGACTCAGGAGAAAAGGGGTCAGATACGGTTCAGTGCATTATCTGCTCTGCTTGATAATGGTTACAATCTATTGATGACATGTGAAAATATGTTGGCTCTCATAAGTTGTTGACACCTTGATGTATATCTGATTGATGATAATACTTTGATAACTCTTCTGATGAACAGATCCGACAGTGAACATCTAGCACAGGTTCAGGGGGAGCATATGTTTCTAATAATGCATTGTTGGCATTATCTCAACAGATCTTGGCACAGATTCACAAAGTTGTTTTTGATTCAGGTGGAACAGGTTCAGGAGGAGACCATGGTTGCTGGTCTGGATGCTAATTGACAGATGTTGTTGAGATAGTTGCTGATGACTATCATGGTCTTGTTTAGAAATTTGGTCTCTGTTGTAAATGTCATGTAAAAGACATATAAAGACCCATGATGTAATAATTTGTCTCTGTCTATTATAGTCTTTTGATGAGTCCCTGATGTAATTTGTAACCCCACTATGCATGGGAAGGATGATGTAATAGTTGATTTATTTCAATCATGTATGCCCCCACTTGGTTGGGAGGATGAGTCAAATTCGGTATATCCCCACTTGATTGGGAGATGGATGTATGTATGAGTCTTTGGTGATAGAAAGGTCATTGATGATGTACGTATAGAGTCATGTTATCTTTTTTCATACCTTGCTTGTGCTCAAGGGGAGCATGGACTCGATCATAGGAACTCAATCAGCACACTTCAGCATATCAGAGAATTCAGCATGTACTCAGAGGGAGCATGACCCTTTGCCCTTGATGAAAAAGGGGGAGAGTGACTTGGTGTTGCCATCAAGACCAAAGGGGGAGATTGTTGGCATTATGACACAGGTGTTATCCTTGATGGCAACTCACTCAGATGACAGATCACAGTTCACCAGGTTAACAGCACAGAATTCAGATAAGACTTCACAGAATGAAGAAAGAGAGGTATACGCAGGTTCACCATTGGCCAAACGGCGTATACACGCAGGTTCACTGTGTACAAGTCGCGTATACGTACACACGCACTTTCAAAGAATGAAAGGCGTGTATATCTTGGAAAACTAAGTTTTGGTCCATGGTATTTTGATCCATGGTATTGGTCCAAGATATATGGTCCAAGGTATTGGCCCTAAGTGGTTTTGGTCCATGGTATTGAGTAAGGCCTAAGACTATAAAAGCATGAGAAGATCATTAGGCAAAGGTACTCAAGTATTGAATATCTTATGAAGAGCAAGATCTAGTATACAGGGTATTGGGTTATGGTGCATAGCTGGATCTGAACCAAGGATGAACCTTAGCACTTGATGAAAGATAAGATCTAATGATGGGTCAAGATCTTAAGGCTTGAAGTGAAGTGTCTTTATGTAGTTTGATCATTTATATGAATAACTGGCGCATGTTGTAGTCTATAAATATGATGATCTAGGTATAACTAAACTCTGGAATTGTTGTAATGTTTAAATCATCATTTACAAATTTGTACGTAGGTTCACTTTAGAAAAGGCGAGTATACACGCTGGTTTTGCATATCAAAACAACATTTACATCTTAACTTTGATTTGCAGATATGTACGCAAGTTCGCCTTGAGAAAAGGGTGTATGCACGCAGGTTCGATACATGGAAGTAGCGTATACCTTATAAAATATGTTTTAGTTACTTCTGTTTGCTATTGCAGTGTTCTAGGTTCTGGCTTGGGTTCTGGTTACTGTAATCTAGTTACAGCATTCTGAAAGATCAGATTGAACGGTTGTCAAAGTGATTGATTGATTCAGTTGTGGTTGGTGCAAAGGTGATTGGTTGATGCAGATATATTTGATGATTGAATGATGGATCCAGTCTAAAAATTTATGAAACGTGGTCCCTGGAAGAAAAGAGAAGGTTGTAGCCTTCTATAGGCCGACACCTACGTACTAGTAAACATATCAGCTAGTACAAGAGCTAGGGAGTTGTAGCTCCCTTCTAAGAGAAGCTGAAGAATGAGAGAAGGTTGTAGCCTTTTGCAGGTAGAAGCCTGCATACTGGTATAAGACTGCACCAGTACAAAAATTGTAAAAAAAAATTCTTATTAAAAAGAAGATAGATATGATTGCAACAGGTGGTTTTCACCCACATTGGGTTTCCACATTATATCTTGTGTTCATATGTGTGATTGTCTGTTCTGTTTTCACTGCACCTGGCTATTATTTATATGGTTCTAACTTCTGATGCACTGATTAAAAATCAACATATGATGAATTAAATGAATCATGATTCATAAGTTTGCAGGATAATGCTAGTTGCCTTAAAGTCTGTTGCGTATACACGCGAGTTCCATTAACTGAAGTAGCGTATATGAATCTGATTATGGAAATGAAAAATTATTGACTTGCTAATACTGATTCACCCCCCTCTCAATGTTATTTCCAACAACAAGACTATTAGAGAGCGCTTCACTTGGCGGGGGCTCAAGGAGGACGTCTTGAGGCATGTGAGAGAGTGCGATGCTTGCGAGCGAAACAAGGGGGAACACACTCATCCAGCGGGACTTTTGCAGCCTCTTCCAATTCTCGAGTAGAAGTGGGAGAGTATATTAATGGATTTTATCATAGGGATGTCGGTGGTTCAAGGACGAGATTGCATTTATGTGATGGTGGACAGGCTGACAAAGTTTGCTCATTTCTTTGCCATTCCGACCAAGTACTCAGCTTCTTAGGCGGCCGAATTATTCTCTAGGGAGGTGTTTAGGTTGCATGGGTTGCCTAAGACTATTGTCAGCGACACGAATAGCAAGTTCATGGGTGGCTTCTAGCAGGATTTGTTTCGCCTGGTGGCACTGAGCTTACACCCAATACAAGTTCCTGTCCTTAGACAGATGACCAGACAAAAAGCGTGTACAAGTGGTTGGAGGGCTACCTACGCAACTATGTGATAGGGAAACA
Source organism: Pinus taeda (assembly GCA_000404065.3). Classification (NCBI taxonomy): domain Eukaryota; kingdom Viridiplantae; phylum Streptophyta; class Pinopsida; order Pinales; family Pinaceae; genus Pinus; species Pinus taeda. The sequence goes on along the minus strand of APFE031647277.1, from coordinate 8,772 downwards.
TAGAGTGTGGGTGAAGTGGTTGTACCTTGGTTAGTACTGATACGACACCACGTACCATATATCCATAGGTATGACACCCTTTCGTGCTCTTTATGGTCATGATGCGCTAATGTTTGTTGATGTGATATTTGGAGACAGTAGGGCCCTAAGGGAAAAGGATTTGATACAAGAGAGTCAAGATATCCTTAGAGCTCTCAAGGATAATTTGCAGACTGCCCAAAACCAACAAAAATTGTATGCAGACAGGGGTAGAGTAGAGAGGTAGTTTGAGGTGGGTGACTTGGTATTCCTAAGACTACAACCATATAAGCAATCCACACTAAAGCGGAAGGGAGCGAAAAATCTCAAGCCCCGTTTCCACAGTCTATATAGGGTGACCAAGAGGTTAGGTGAGGTAGCATACGAGTTGGAGTTTCCACTAGGAAGCAAAGTGCACGTCTTTCATGTTTCTTGCTTGAAGAAGGCTTTGGGACAACATGTGACATCCACGACAAAGCTACCACCTCTGGATGATGAGGGGCATTTGGTTTTGACATAGGAGGCCATCTTGTAGGAAAGAGAAAGGAGGCTCAGAAGCAAAACTATTAGGGAGTACCTTGTGAGATGGAAAGATTTACCGGAGGAGGATGCCACATAGGAAGGAGAACAGATTTTGTTCCATTTAGCACTTTAATTGCTTGAGGACAAGCAACATTTAGGAGGGGAGGACTATCATATCCCCAATAATTATATTTGACTAAGAAGAATTCACAATTTTGTAGTTTTGTTTTCTACTAAATATTTTGTCGTTTGGACTTAGGAGAATGGGTTAGAAGACTTGGGATTAATTTTTGGAAAAAGGAAAGGGAGTTGCTTCGGAGAAGTGGATAAAAATTAAAATGGTGGGTTGTGGGGGCCACACTAAAGGGGAAATTGAAGCCTTGTTAGAAATTCGACCCTCAAGGAGGAAAACGCACAAGGGGCTCGAATTGGTGGGGACCACAAGGGTGAGAGAGGAGAACAACTACAAAAGGCAAAAACAAACTCATTTTTGGGGTTCTTTGTTTGTGCATCTAACTTGAGAGTTTGCTTGAGTTGTTCAGCCAAGTAAACTAGTGCATTGAGCACAGGGGTTTCCAAGGAGAAATTCCCAACTCTCTTTCGGTGGACATAGAGTGCCACTGTAGGAGAGAATTTTAGAGATTATTGGAGATGAGATTGTTGGAGTTTGTGGGTTATTTCCAGCCATAGTTCAAACCTCCAGGAGGACGCATTGCTAGAATTCATTCTGCATGGTTGAGGGGTCTACAAGGGGAATTTCAGCGGGATAAATTAGGAGGAAATTCCTTGATATTGGACCAAACTTCATTGGGAGTTTCAAAGTTGGAGAATGCTACTCCAGTGAGAACCAATTTTGGCATTTCTAGGGTCTGCACAATCTTTTCTTGGGCAAAAATTTGTGGTGTTGTTTGCTAGCTGGGTTGTGCGAGGATTGAGGGAGAATTCACTCTCATCTTCCGGGAGAATTTTGCAGGGAGCACTTCCGCCTTTTGAGGCAAGAATAGAGACCAAAATTGTAGTAGTGGTTTGAGGGGGACACAGAACTAGCAAAGGAGGGCGTAGCACAAAATTGGGTAATTCCAGGAGATGAGAATCAACTTGAAACATTTTTGGGTTTTGTTGGCCTAGCATCAAGGATTCTGCTCCTAATTTTGCAGAACTTTTAGAGGAGTTTTTAGTGCCTCAAACAACAGTTCACCTACAGTGGCAATTACAGAAATTTCTGTGTTGAATGGACAGTTTGGAGGAGCCATTTTGAGTGGAGTAGCTCAAACATTTTCACCTGGGTATTAGCTTGCTTGTTGTAGCAAGCGCAGGTGCACACTTTCTATTCCCAGTTGTACTCAGATTTCCATATTCATCAATAGAATGGCTCATAATTGATATTGCTGCCCACAGGAGTTCTAAATTTTATTTGCATGTGTTGTGTCCAGACTTTACTTTTATTAGTTGTGTTGTAGCTAGTGCATGTTTTGGTATTTCACTGTAAATTTCTAGTTAGAATATTACACATAAATTGTCTAAAAAATAAAATGAAGGGAAAATTAATTACACTCCAAGTGGAAAATTCGTCAAAAAATTATTCAAGACTATTTTCAAAGGGAAAATTCAAGTCAAAAATAAAATGCCCCATTTCCAAGGCAGAAGTGTTAGTTTTTGTAGCATCAGATGTGTTCTAGTCACAAAACTTGGTGGAAGGGTTAGAATACATGAGATCTACATAACCCAGAAAATCCTTTCTCGAAATTCCACCTAGAGATTACTTAATTAGATTATTAGCCTATTTTTAATGTTTCGTAGGTCTAAACTTAGGAAAATTGGTTAATTAATCAGAATTAATTAAGTCAAGGTGAGAATTCTCTAGAAACTCACACGGATCGACAATGAATTAATTTGGGCCCTTCATTAAGTTCTAATATTGGTCGTTGGTGCTCCAACATAGGATTATAAGAAGAAGTCAATAGGTAGATGGAGAGCACACTTGAGCAGTTCGATTTCTTGGCAGATCGATTTCCAGAGTAGCAACAGTCAGTTGCCAGAGAAAGATAGAGATTGAAGCAGTGAGGGAAAGAGATAGTGAGGCTAGAGGAAGTATTCCAAATCCATTGAGTGCATTTGCAGAAAGGCAAATGAGCCACAGAGAAGCTGACATAGGGGCAGAGCAGCAACTTCTAGAGGCAAGTTCGATTCGTTGGGAGGGAAAGACGCCTTCAATTCCAAAGGACAGAAGGAGTCCCCAAGTGTCGGAGAAGCATCTTTCCAGCCAGCAGAGGGCAGAACGACTTCATCAGAGCCCAGTCAGAGGCTTGACATCAAGCAAGATGCGCAGAGGGTCGAGTTTCTAAAGGCAAATTGTGTCGGGGACTGCCTGTGGGGTGAGGAAATTCCTCACTAGATTTTTGCCAGTACTTTTCTCTGTAGGATTGCTAGATTTCGGCATCCAATTGTACTCAAAATTTCTCACTGTTGCATAATAATAAAACCCTCTGTTGCAGCACCAGTTTTACCGCACTGGGTTTTTCCAAGGACTTTTGTTCACAAATAATTGTGTTAATTTTATGTGTGCACTAGCATTTCTCAACTTCCAGCGTTTTATTTTTTTCCACGGTATTTTATTTGTGAAGGCTATAGTGTGATTTATTCAGTATTTGTCGTAGCAAATAGCAAATAAATTGTTAAATAAAATTAACAATTAGGAGAATAAATTCTAGTTGTTGCAATAGGATTCTGGTATTGGAATTTTCACATGGTATCAGAGCACAGTTGATCAGCTGGAGAGCTCAAAAACGAAGGAAAGGAATTTCGTTGCTCAACAAGGGCAGCGCAGTCTTTTTCTACGAGGCTGAGTTGCTTGAGGAAGACCGATTTTTTTGAGAGGGGCAGAAAAATTAGATCCTTCCGGATCGAGTGATTCACGAGGCAGAGGGAGCAGCTCAATTTTCTTTTTCATTGGGTAGATCTCTAGCTAGACACAGAGGTTTTGCAACAGTACACTAGAGCAAATCCAGCGTTGGGTTGGAAGAGAGATGAGCACAGACAGAGGGGCAATTTTCCTCAGGGAACTTCTAGTCTCAAGAAGTTCGATTTTCCTTACAGATCGGCAACAGTTGTGAGCATATCTTCTCACTTAAGAAGGGACTGCAAATAGCAGAGTAGTAGTCAAGCATAAGTAAAGAGGGAGTTTTCGACAGGTCGTTGAGATGGCCACTGCTGGGCTTCATGATCAGGATAGGCTGGATGGAGCTTCCAACAATATCATCTGGAAGGCAAGAATGTCCTTCCTTCTAGATGAATATGACCTGAAAGCCTATATTGATGCACTAATGGCGATTCCTCGGGATGCAGATCAGGAGAAAGAATACAAGAAAGAGATGGCCTGGGTGAAGCGGTTGATCCTAGATGGAGTTAGGGATCATGTTGTCTCACATATAGCTGGCAAAGATACTGCCAAACAAATGTGGGATGCTCTCTCCACGTTATACCAAGGTACTTCCGAGCAACGGAAGATGTACCTAGAGGAGAAGTTGGGACTCATCTAGATGCAGAAAGGGGAAGGCATAGACCCCTTCCTTACCAGGATTCAGGAGGTCCGAGACCATCTGTCAGCTGTTGGGGCAATGCCTCAACCCACGAAGCTAGTGCGATTGGCACTCAATAGTGTCTGAAAGGATTGGCAAGTCTTTCTCCAAAGCATATTGGGCAGAGATAGGCTATCAGACTGGGATAGAATGTGGGCTGATTTGCAACAAGAGGAGTTGAGACAAGCTCTTTTAAAGAGCTCCATCAGTGGCAGCAGCAGCAGCGGATTGAAGACTTTGAAGGAGGAGGAGAATGTGACCCTCGCATCAAATGGTCCTAGTCCGGGACAAGAGGAGCACAGGAAGAAGAAGAAGACTTGTCAAAAGTCAAATGCTTCAGATGTGGTGAACTTGGTCACTACAGTACCCAGTGTCCTCTTAGGAAGAAGGACAATGAGGAGAAGCAGGACCAACAGGCAGCTTTAGTAGAGATCGATAGGCTCTCCTCCAAGCTGGAGGAAGACTTTGTTGTGTTTGTCGATATACCTCCAGGGGTGAGGTGGGGTGACTTGGTGTTGTAGCCCCAGAGCGCTACAATTGGGCGGAATCCTTGAGGAGTCCACCTTATGGGTTATTACTTGGCTACAAGGGCCCACATTATTCAATAGCAACATGGATCAGTGTTAGTTGATGCAGTCAAATGCCAGAGTGGTAGTTGCAGAGAATAGTAGCAGTCAGATGTTGGGGAGCACAATGCAAAGTTGGCAGCAGTGCAGTTGGCACAGTGCAGAGTCATCAGCAGCACAAAGTCTTCAGTGACAGTGCAGATGCTAGTCACAGTTAGAGACACGGGAGACAGATGCATCATACTAATCACAGTTGATTTAGCATTTTGGATACTTTCAGTTGCAGATGTTGTAGTTGCAGCAGCAATAGATGAGAGGGAGTTGCAGTGTAGATGTAGTGTTGGCAGCAGTATGGCAGTGTCAGCAGCGACACAGATGAAGCGTATATCAGAGTTGCACAGTGGTTGGTGGGCAGCAGCAGCCAGACATCAGCAGTGTGACAGGAGATGATGCAGAGACAGTGTGTTTGTGAAAATTTGATGATCCCGAATCCTACTGCAATAACTGATAATATTTCTTGTATTTGTTAAATTACTTAAACAAATTATTTGCAACTTTCTACAGCAAACATCAAAAATACATACACTGCAGTCTTCACAAATAAAATTTTGTGGAAAGTAAATACAACAAAAATACTAGCACATATATAACCACAGTGACAATTAGTTTTGGACAATTGTCCCCGGAAAAACCCAATGTGGGAAAACCGTTGCAGCAGATGAGGGTTTCTTTTATTAATGTTCAGCAATAATTTCTGTACAAGACAAAATAGAGGAAGAATCGCTGAGAGAATTTTACTGGTGATTTTCTCACTATCCATATCGTTTTTAGACTTCGAAGAGGACCTCCTGCCTCTTTCGTTGGCCTTTCTGCATCACCCTCTGCGCAGTGACAGTGTAGGCTTCGCGTCAACCCTTCTGCGTCCTAGCTTTGCATCTCTCCTCTGCGCTACCTCCTCCAAATTTGTCCTGCACTCTCCGACTATGCTAATTCCCTCTCTCTTCCACCTGAAACTCACTCTCTAATTCGATTTTGTCTTGTCGAACTTCAACCAGTGAGAAAATCGATCTGCTTGAGCAACTGAGTATATGCTTTGGTGTGTTCTCCATCTACCCATCGACTTCTTATAATCTTTTGTTGGAGCACCAATGGCCAAGATTAAAACATAATCGATGGCTAAGATTAACTAGAAATCGATCCATGTCTTCTTTTAGAAGATTCTCCCCTGATTTAATTAATACCCTTTAATTAACCAGATTTCGTAAGTTTAGACATAGGGAACCATTTTAAAAAGTTAATTATTTTAATTAAATCATCTCTAGGTGGAATTTTCCCAAACAATTTATGGGCATTGGAGAATGCATGTGCTTTCGCCTCTCTACAAAATCTCGAGGCAAGAGCACATCTGATGCCACAAAAATCAACACTCCCTCTTAGCGAGGAATGTGCTCTAGTGTTGCAACCCATTGAAGCACCACTATATCTCTACACCATCTCATGTTGCGTTGTTGATGTCTGGCCAACACGAGAGGCTCATTCTCCACCATCAGGTAGTAAAGATTGGGATCTACATCACTCTTGATGAATCCCAACTGCAACAAGTAACTGTCAATCCGACCATACCATGCCCTGAGCGTTAGATTGAGCCCATACAGGGCTTTCTTCAATCTGCATACATGAGTGCATCTCTTATGAGTTTCAAAGCCTTTAGGCTGCTCTATGCACACCTCTTCTTCTATCACTCCGTTCAGGAACGTTAACGTCCATCTTGTGAATTTCCCATCCCATCTATGCTGTTAATATCTAGCAACTGGGGCGAAGGTCTCCTCATAGTATATTCCTTCTTTTTGTGCATACCCCTTTGCCACAAATCTAGCCTTGTACCTCTCTACACTGGCATCTACAGCGTACTTGATCTTGTGGATCCATCTGGAACCCACAACTGATCTATCTTCAGGTCTACGCACCACCTCCCAAACATCATTTGTCATGATAGAACTATATTCTTCTACCATGTCATGATTTTGTTCCATTTAGCACTTTAATTGCTTGAGGACAAGCAACATTTAGGAGGGGAGGACTATCATATCCCCAATAATTATATTTGACTAAGAAGAATTCACAATTTTGTAGTTTTGTTTTCTACTAAATATTTTGTCGTTTGGACTTAGGAGAATGGGTTAGAAGACTTGGGATTAATTTTTGGAAAAAGGAAAGGGAGTTGCTTCGGAGAAGTGGATAAAAATTAAAATGGTGGGTTGTGGGGGCCACACTAAAGGGGAAATTGAAGCCTTGTTAGAAATTCGACCCTCAAGGAGGAAAACACACAAGGGGCTCGAATTGGTGGGGACCACAAGGGTGAGAGAGGAGAACAACTACAAAAGGCAAAAACAAACTCATTTTTGGGGTTCTTTGTTTGTGCATCTAACTTGAGAGTTTGCTTGAGTTGTTCAGCCAAGTAAACTAGTGCATTGAGCACAGGGGTTTCCAAGGAGAAATTCCCAACTCTCTTTCGGTGGACATAGAGTGCCACTGTAGGAGAGAATTTTAGAGATTATTGGAGAGGAGATTGTTGGAGTTTGTGGGTTATTTCCAGCCATAGTTCAACCAGTTCAAACCTCCAGGAGGACGCATTGCTAGAATTCATTCTGCATGGTTGAGGGGTCTACAAGGGGAATTTCAGCGGGATAAATTAGGAGGAAATTCCTTGATATTGGACCAAACTTCATTGGGAGTTTCAAAGTTGGAGAATGCTACTCCAGTGAGAACCAATTTTGGCATTTCTAGGGTCTGCACAATCTTTTCTTGGGCAAAAATTTGTGGTGTTGTTTGCTAGCTGGGTTGTGCGAGGATTGAGGGAGAATTCACTCTCATCTTCCGGGAGAATTTTGCAGGGAGCACTTCCGCCTTTTGAGGCAAGAATAGAGACCAAAATTGTAGTAGTGGTTTGAGGGGGACACATAACTAGCAAAGGAGGGCGTAGCACAAAATTGGGTAATTCCAGGAGATGAGAATCAACTTGAAACATTTTTGGGTTTTGTTGGCCTAGCATCAAGGATTCTGCTCCTAATTTTGCAGAACTTTTAGAGGAGTTTTTAGTGCCTCAAACAACAGTTCACCTACAGTGGCAATTGCAGAAATTTCTGTGTTGAATGGACAGTTTGGAGGAGCCATTTTGAGTGGAGTAGCTCAAACATTTTCACCTGGGTATTAGCTTGCTTGTTGTAGCAAGCGCAGGTGCACACTTTCTATTCCCAGTTGTACTCAGATTTCCATATTCATCAATAGAATGGCTCATAATTGATATTGCTGCCCACAGGAGTTCTAAATTTTATTTGCATGTGTTGTGTCCAGACTTTACTTTTATTAGTTGTGTTGTAGCTAGTGCATGTTTTGGTATTTCACTGTAAATTTCTAGTTAGAATATTACACATAAATTGTCTAAAAAATAAAATGAAGGGAAAATTAATTACACTCCAAGTGGAAAATTCGTCAAAAAATTATTCAAGACTATTTTCAAAGGGAAAATTCAAGTCAAAAATAAAATGCCCCATTTCCAAGGCAGAAGTGTTAGTTTTTGTAGCATCAGATGTGTTCTAGTCACAAAACTTGGTGGAAGGGTTAGAATACATGAGATCTACATAACCCAGAAAATCCTTTCTCGAAATTCCACCTAGAGATTACTTAATTAGATTATTAGCCTATTTTTAATGTTTCGTAGGTCTAAACTTAGGAAAATTGGTTAATTAATCAGAATTAATTAAGTCAAGGTGAGAATTCTCTAGAAACTCACACGGATCGACAATGAATTAATTTGGGCCCTTCATTAAGTTCTAATATTGGTCGTTGGTGCTCCAACATAGGATTATAAGAAGAAGTCAATAGGTAGATGGAGAGCACACTTGAGCAGTTCGATTTCTTGGCAGATCGATTTCCAGAGTAGCAACAGTCAGTTGCCAGAGAAAGATAGAGATTGAAGCAGTGAGGGAAAGAGATAGTGAGGCTAGAGGAAGTATTCCAAATCCATTGAGTGCATTTGCAGAAAGGCAAATGAGCCACAGAGAAGCTGACATAGGGGCAGAGCAGCA
>APFE031647276.1:3727-50640 GCA_000404065.3 Pinus taeda | reverse complement strand
GCCTACTAACTTGGTGACAACAAACTTTACTTTCTTCTCCTCTTCCATTTCTTCATAATCGAAGAATTTCTCCATGCTGTTAATCCAGTCAATCAGCTCCTCTGGATTTAGTCCTCCTTGATATAGTGGTACTAACTGGTTCCATGGCCTGGCTGTGGCTTTCATCACTGACTGAAAGAGCTTCATCTCAGGAGGAATCTCTACCGCTTCCTCTTCAATAGCTTCAGCTTCGGGTTCACTCACGTCTCCATCATCTATATTCCTGTCGGAGGTTAGTGCATCCAACCTAGCTCGCAGCTCCTCTATTTCTTCCTTCAATTCGACATTCTCAGCATGCCGTCCTCTTCCACCACGTCCACGTCCTTGTCCTCTTCCAACCCTGAAAGCCATCCTTCTCTTGCTCCTGAGATTCAACTCTATGTCAGTGGCTGGCTCTGATACCACAAATGATGGACCTCTTGCTGGTTCCAATGACAATCTTCCCTCAATTCTGCTTGCAATATCTTCTATTTCTCGGGTTTGGTCTTTTCCCAATTCACTGAGCTCATCAGTCATGAACCTTCACCTAATTAGTAATGGAATGCTTGTAACGACTGTGACTAACCAATAATACTTCCGCCTTCTTCTTGGAATTATTTACTCACTGTTTTATGTATGAAACAAGGTATACATATATATAGGATTGGCATACAGCTTGTTCATAAACGCACAGCTCAAACCATTACAGCGCACAACATTATCTAAATCTGTGACTGTTATAATATATCATATATATACATGGTATCAGCGCGCTGTATATAAATAAATCACGCCCAATTTAACACAACAATAAACACTGACCGCGTATGAAAATTCTATTGGACCGCGCACTATACAAGGATTGTTCAACAGCCACGTACCAGTTTATTGCTTTATAATTACCATGGTATATGTTGATTATTACAGCATTCCAAATTCAAATTTCCACGCCTCCAATTGATCCTACAGGCATACAATTATAACACAACGGACAATTGATCCTACAGGCATACAATTATAACACAACGGACAGCATAGGCACCATGGAATTTGTAAAGCACCTCCCCATCAGTCTTTATTCAATCATCAAAAAATGAACAGTGCGGTGAAAATCCACTTTATTACACAGTGAAAACAACATATCTTCACACAGGTCCGCACTCGTTCTTCATCCAAGACACTTGTTTTTCATTGAAGAGCTACCTATTTTCTTTTTTCTTCCTACTTTTCATACACAAAATAAATTCCTAATTCTAGAATTTACATTAGAGGAAATCTTTCCTCCTTGGCGGCTAAGTTTTTACCTCTTTTTCCTTTTTACTCATAATGTAATATTTATTTAGTACAAAAGCAGCTTTAACCTAATAATTTAAGCTTTTTACCATTTAGTAAGTTTTATTCTCCATGATAATCCTTCTTTTAGAGAAAAGATAGCATGTCTTATTTTTTTTCCTATTTTTTAACTGAGGAAAAACATAGGAACAACAAGCTTTTCCCGTCTGAGTGCATGCACCTGCATCACAATGTCATGCTTTTGGGAAACCTAAAATAAAATTGCATAACCTTTCAAATAAATCACTTATAGATTCATTTCATTTTTATGTATTCTATCAAATTCACTGTAAATTTCTTCATAATCATACTATAAAGTGATTCTATTGATTTGCATGCAATAATTAAATAAAACACTTTGAAATTGTGGCTTGTGTTGAAAACGAGACTAGCTCAATGTTGTATCTTTTTTAATGTCATATTCCACCACCAAATAAAAACATAAACATCTAAGAGTTAATTGGTTTTCTATGACAGTAAAAGTTACATTGGAACATGGCAAGGCATCAAACACAACTCATAAACAGATTCAATTTCAAATGCAATATTCAAAAAAAAACTAACATCAAATTTGATTGTAGAATGCATGTCTTTAGCTGCACAGTCCATGGACCCTTGCATATATGTAATATGCCATGTGAAAACTAAAATAATTACAAAATGTTCAATATTTTCTTTAATCAGACATGATGCTAAAATTAAATATTATCCTTATGTAAAGATAAATTCCCAGAATAGGTGTTAGGCTCCTTCAAACTTCCTCTCCGTCCTTAGAGTCATTGCCTTCAATGTCAAAAAGATGCAGAGCATTTGTTTTGATGAAGCTAGCCCATTCTATATAGACCTGGGAAATTGCATAAATGTGAATGGGGTGGAAATGAACAATGTTGACCTCCCACATTTACACCAGTTTATGAATTATCCTTTTCTTTTTACTATACTTAACAACAAATTTTGGAATTAATTTGATCTATTCAGATGGTACTTGCATAAACTTTTGGAAATTTTGGTGCGTCTAAATTTCGGTTTCAGTTATCACTTCAAATCATTTATGGTGTTATCTTTTTTTGTTGTTCACTTATAGATCTTGGGGATTGCATCCCTTATTCATTTGGATCTAGAAAGATCAAATTCTTCAATCAAGTCTATTCCAATCTCTCATACCTTCATGCAATGTTAAATAGCTTTCTCGGTCCACACTTATATTTCCTTTGCTTCTAATTCTATGTGGTTTAATGAAGCATGCATGAGTCTCTTGTCCTTCTTAATGATTTTAGGAATATGTTGAGGTTGTAATTGCTTCTCCCATTTGAGAATTGATGAAAATATTGTTTTGATACTTATATCTTCTTCAACCAAAGATTCAATCATTTCATTGAGATATACAGTCTCGTGATAAAGTCTACAAATTTTATTCATTTTCCTGTAGAATCTTACTTGATCTTTCTTCATTATTTGGTTAACCTGCGTTGCATATTCCTTGAATACATTCAAACTTTGTCTAGCATGGAGGTCTTGTTTCAGTTGAGGTTTCAAAGTTTCGATTTCTTACTTTAGTGCTCCATTCATAACTTTAATGTTGTTGTCAGCTTCTTCCTTCAACATTCGCTTTTCCTCTTCATATGTGCTTCTCATTTTTTCAACCTGCTCCGAAATGCTTAATTTCTAATTCGTTGAATTTTCTTTCAAACTAACTTTGTAGCTTTTCTCTTTCAATAGTAAATCCTTCAACCAGGGCAGCAGAATTATCTTGCCAATTCTCTTCACTAAATGCTTTGTTCTTTTCGATTTTCAGTTCTAACTCTTTTATTTTGTGTAACTTATCTTGATAAGTTGTTCCAAGTTCACTAAAATGGCATTGTTGATTGCTAACAAACACTCCAAGGGCCTGTGAAGATTCTTCAACTTTTTGTCTCACATCTCCACTTGGCTTCTAGCCATGTTCAGATATTGTTTTAAGTGTGTCAAGGTTTCTCTTCTTAGTCCTTCTTACAACCAACTTTTTCTATCTATTGAAATAATACTCAGTTAAAGATGGATTAGTTTCAGAAATTGGTTCCATTTCAGTGGCAGGTTTTAAAAGAGATGAACTTTGAGGGATTCTCGTGGAGATGGGTGTCATAGAAACTGTGTGGGATATTTTTGCTACTAAAATTTCACTGATTTTAGTGTGTTGTTCAATTATTGTGTCTCTTCATTAAGGCTCTCTATGACTGTAGAATGAACAGTATCATGTTCATCCTTTTTATCAATTTTTGTCTCTTTAGTTTAAAATTTCACTGATTTTAGTGTGTTGTTCAATTATTGTGTCTCTTCATTAAGGCTCTCTATGACTGTAGAATGAACAGTATCATGTTCATCCTTTTTATCAATTTTTGTCTCTTTAGTTTCTTCAACATGTTTTCTAGATTGTATGTCTTTTTGGTTGGTTTCCTCGGGAGAATCAAGGAAACTAATGTATTTGGGAAAGAGACTATTATCCATTACTTTCTCCTCTTCTTGTTGTCCCTGGTACACTACTTTTTTTACTGTCACGCTCTCTTTATCATCTTAGCTTGTTTTTGTTGTTGTTTTACATTCACATCTTCGTAGCCACTATACTACCTGATTGTTGGACTATAATAGAAACATCTGGCATGTTTTAAATTTGAATTTGTTGGAACCACTCAAAACAAGATGTTGGTTCTAAGAGAATTTGAGTAAAATTAACTTTCATATATTCAAAATATATCAAATATTCCATTGGAATAGAAGACAATTCACTTTTCTGTTTAAGAAAATCTTCATAATTTTTTTCTCTAAATTCCTGAAGTTTTTCCCTATCCTTAAGACTCATTAGTTTTTCCCTTTTAATTTCCTGATCAAAATTATCAATGTCTACAAAAACATCATCGAAAGGAGGCTTTTTATGTGTAACAATTTTGATATAGCTTACAGACCTATAGTGATTGTTTATTATTCCACTAGGATCATAATCAAAATGAGCTAACGAGTAAAGTCTGACATTGTTTAGTTCTTCAACTTCCTTGAATGCATGGCCTTTGTCTTTTAATTTTATTCTTCCAAACATAATTGGAAAATTTGGCCAAATCTTCTTCTAAAGTTTACTCATCTTTCATGCTTGACCATTTAATTTTGCTTGATTTTCTACTTCTCTAAGAGAAATTATTTGTGGAATTTACCTTGGCAATACATGTGGACCAACTTCACTCCCATATATGTTGATATAGGAAAACAACTCTTCAATGAACCAGTTTCCTATTTGATCAATTTCATGTTTCATCTCTTCACTAATTCAAAGATCACTTCATGTAGAGGGATCATTACATAATTGCAAATATCATAAAAATGAAATTTGCAATTACTTTACGATAACATTGAAGCATAATTTTGAATGGGTAACTAATTTTCAATAGGATAATTCCACTTCATGAAACGAAAGGGGACACACGTAATGACAATGTCTAGCAAGTAACCAGACATACAAAAAATGTGTTTGTAGCCTGAACGGCATGAAACTACAAACTTCAAAGCATCTCTCAAGTTTTGGGACAGAATCTCAGTTCAATTGAAATGTTGTTTTGAGTCATGATATATACTGTGAATCAACAATATCTAGTGAATGTTACAATTCTTAGGGTCCTTTTCCCATATAATATGGACATCATTCTGACAATGAACCTAAAATGCCTTTTGAAATTAACAATGGGGTGAACCCTAGCTCATTTGAGTTTGAAGTCCTCTTTCTCTTCGCACAACCAGTGTTCAATGAGTTTATCATAATTGTTGCCACTTTGCTTAAAATCGTATTGTTTAAATTATCAAGAAATTCAGAAGTTAAGGAGAGTTCATGAGAACTGAGGTTATAAATTGTTGAAAGGGTATTTGGCCTCCATAATGTTGTCACGTTTCTATTTAAATCTGTAATTGTACATGTGTCACTTTCAACATGGCGCAAAATCCATTGTATCGTGTCATAATAGGGAAATATTCTAGCTGTAGCACCAACCTTCTGTAACTATGTCCTTCTAATGTTCTCATATTGTGCATTTTTCTCTTTAATATAACTTTCTAACTTTAGCCACTCCCTATTTTCAAATAAATTATAAATTTCATCCCATTTCATTGTACCTGCATGTTGTGTTTTGTAAGTCATGTCAGAAACCAAAGCTGAGATCAGATTATAGTTTCTTGGTTCCGAATATTCCACCTAGTTTAGTTTTTCTTTAATGTGTTCAACTCCTTGCCTTGAAGCAGGGGATTTTCCTTTTTTCCCATATTGTGGCCCGCATGTTCAATAGAACAGACCATTAAGATTCCTAATGAAAACAAATTTAAATCAATAAGAATAAACCTTTTGAAATATTACCACCTACTAGAAGGTGCATCTTATAAAACAAATTGTTATAATTCACACTGAAATTCAAGTTTTCAGGTTGTGGTTTCAAAGAACAACTGATACATTAAGTTTAAACAGAAACACGGGGTTTTCAAAGCGGTTAGGGAAAAACGCTACTTAATCTTGATTAGATCTTGAACTTCGAGTTGTTTAATTCTCATAACAGACAATGAATTTCAAATTAATGTCAAAATATGTTTGAACCGTTTCTCGAAGAAGGAGGCGAGGTCGGCGTCGGAATCGAAAAAACCTCTATTTAAAAACTACAACAAAATGAGACCAACGGTTTGTTATATTAAAAAAAAAAATCAAGAATAATGAAAAACGCTCAAGTCTAGAAAATTTATTATTTTATTCACACAGAGAGGAGCCATAAGTCAAGTATCCATACAGTCTTGTATCCACACTTAAAACCAAACCCAAGCAATGTCCATGTCAGTCAGTGGGAGCAACTGTCAGCATGCAATGTTAGGGATTAATGAAAAGTGCTCAAGTTGAGAAAAAACTATTATTTTATTTGTATAGGACAGCCTAACCCCTGACCCTTGACCTAGTAAGGGACGATGCTCTTCCTTGGTGCATTGACCTGGTTGACCCGAGCAAATTCCCGACCATGACTATGTGTGTGTAATTTATATTTCTATTCATTTATTTACTTTTCCATATATGTATTATATATACTAGTATCTAATTTTATAATAAATAATAAAATTTTGAAAACCATAAATAATCCTCCATGTCTAGCACATTGGCCTAGCTAAGTGGAGCCTATCCATGAGCGGGCCCAATTTTGTTAGTATATTTTTATTAATTGTTCGTTCCCAACCACAACAAATAATATTATCTATTAAGCAATTGAAAACAAATATAATACATCCAATGTATCAATAAGTTGTAAGTTTGAAAGGAACTTATAAATCATTAATTAAAAACCATAGTGATACTCACATAATAGGCAGCAAATACGTATGGTTCAGCAATTTCGCACCTAGCATTTGTTACGTGATGTGTTAGAGCTATGGACACGCGGAGAGAGTTATGAATTCACTCCCTTTCCTATGACTAGCTACTAGGCCCGCCCATAACATGAGGTTGAAAGGTCTAAAGGAATAGAAGTCGATGGTGCTTTCCTTAAGACTCTTTCAACGCACCTAACTTCTCCTCAAGCCCATGAATATCATCAATTTTCAAGGATATTTGTCATATATATAGATATATATATACTTTTTAGAAGTACTTGTACAATTTCTATAGTTTGAATTGGGTTTGTCTAATAGTGTTTATGATAAGATATTTTATAGTTTAAAGGGTATTTTTTTTATGATTGTTCTAAATGCATAATTTGAGTAAATCTTTTATTATTATTTAATGACATTTTATTTTATAATTAATAATTAGATTTCACTAAAACAAAGTTAATATAGAATTATGAAGTTGAATTTTGTGGTTATGGTCAGTGTTCATTATAAAATTTTAGCCTTTTAAATATACAAAAAATGATAAATATATATGTGGATTCCAAGTTGGCTTCAAAAGAAGAAAAAAATGAATTTTTAATTTTTAATTTTTGCTTCTAAATGTAAGATCAACTTCAAGTCAGCCCAGTGAAAGGATACACCAATTTTTCTCATTCAATGTTTATATATCGACATTCATCCTCTCCATTTGGGCATCCAATTTGGATCACAACAAGATATTTTTTGAGGCTAATGAATGATGAATCTGAGGGTGAAAGGAGGTGAATCTAAGGTAGAAAGAAGGACAAATTTGAGGAAGGTTGGAAGACCAAATTTCTTATTGAAGGAGGTTGAATTTGTATTTGGTCGATTAAGTTTGACCTGGGTAAGTTTGTGATCAGTTTGACTTTGTTTTTTCCTAGAAAATTCAGATTGTATTCCTTATTAAATTGAAAAAATTCTCTAAGGAAAGGTTGTTGGGATTTACCCTAGTTTCGGTTTTCCCAAGATAAAATTATGTCTCTTTTGTTTGGTTGTCTCTTTATGATCCTATTGGATTTATTTTTTACATATGATGATTTATAATTACTTAATAATGAATGTGACATAAGAAACATCAGGAGGGTCGAGGAGCCTCAAGACTAGGTTGCAGACCTAGTAGAATCTAAAAAAATCCTCAGTCTAAGCATCAAAGGCCAAGGACTCTCAGAAAGTGGCCAAAAGAAGTTTGAAATATCTTTGTCTATGGAAAGGCCAGCAAATTTTTCCTTTGTGCATGAGGTCTACTAAATTTTTCTTAACCCTTAGATTATGGAAGGCACTTTACATAGGAGAAGGGATTGGACTAATGCTTTAGTAACAATGAAAAGTTTGAAGTTTTCTTTTTGAAGACTTGTCCTAGATACAATGACTGATAAAATATGCAATAACAGGACTCTATGGCTAGCTCGGAATACTAAATTATATTTTTTGCACATCAAGACAATAAAAAATGAGATCAATAATGGGATCGTTGTTATTAATGTATTCTGAAGAAAGGACATTACAATATGTTGAGGATTTGTTTTTAAAGCAAAAACAAGGTGTTGTTTTTGTACATGTAATGAGATTGGTTAGAGAAAACTTAAAGTAATTTTTGAAGTTCCTCTTGAGCTATTTTTAACATATATGCCTAAGGAAAGTCTAAAGGAGATCTTAACTTTGTTTCTTGGACTAGATTATGAAACTATCTTTGAAGAAGTTGCCTATAATATCAGTCTTGTAGTAGACTTTGAAGTAGATACTTGTGAGACAAATTTCAGTTTTGATGGTAGTTGAAATGGAATTCATTTGTTTGCAAAAAAGAGGAGGCCAAGTTACTCTCTCTAGAAGGACCAAGATCAACCATCTAAGTTCTTCCAAACATTTTGTGATACTCTGCAGACAGAAGTTGTTTATGATTCTTTTGAAAATGAAGTATGCTCATGCCACTTAAAGTTGTTAATTTGATGGAGTGAGTTATCTTATACGATTACATGGAAAACCTGAAATACATGATAAGACCTACAAAAAGGGAGATTAACCAGATGTGTTTCCCATACACCTGTACCGAGAACATTTGGCATAATAAAGATATACTGGATTGAAGTTTTATACAAACCTATGTAAGTATTTTTCCTTTGGTTACACTATACTACAAGATATGTGCTCAAAAGCAGAAGTGCTGTTTTGAATTTGATGAGATCTAAGCCTCTAATGCCACATACATTATGGAAATATCTTGGATAATTGAGTAAGAACTCTTGGTGCCTTGCATTGTTTTATTGAAAGGATGTCAATTACTAGAAGGAACTCATTGACTTGCAGTTGATTCCTTAGAATGGAAGAATTGTCCCAACTATGTTAACTACAGCAAGATAAATTTGCACATAAGTTTTTGCGATTAGGGTTTGTGAACCCTAGAAGACCTGAAGAATAATCCTAAATAAATTCTAAATTTTATGAAAGCATTAAATATATGGAATAGACTCAAATTTTGAAACAAAACCCAAGTTGATATGTGTTGTAGATTGTGCTTGTTGCTTACAAGGGTTCATTATTGGAGCTACTAAGAGTATACATTTATTAATTTGTCAGCTAAATTTTCTCGGATGAGTTTAAATCATATTTATGCCATTGCATATAGCAATAATGTTAGTTTTAGAAGTATGTTGCCTAAGATGAGAGAACAAGTGTTGCCATGATGGCCAGAAAGAGAATCATTTACAGCAGAAGTATGGCTTGGTATAAGATTGAAATTCCTAAGAATGAATCCCTAAATTAAAACCTGCAATATTGAATACAAGTAAAAGTGATGTGATTAATATCCTTGATAGCATGAGGATGTCTTAGACAAAGAAACCCTATATCATGTAAGGAATCAAGGAAAGCAAAACATTGATGAACGAGGACAATGAGTTTGTAGAAGCAAATGATTTCTATAAGAAGGCAAGGATTCATAGGGAGCTAACAATCCCCTTCAACCCTCAAAAGATAAGTACTTTATGTCTCTCTTCCTTGATTATTATTGTTTTACTATTTGTTAGCCTTTGGCCTTTGTTTCTTTTGTTGAGTTGTAATCATTCTTCCATGGTCTCCTAATGATGATTGCAAGTACATTGTGAAAGATGTCAAGGCTCTGGAAACAGAAGGAAGTATTGGATGAACAAAGCAAACTATGTGGCAAGAGGACTCTCCCAAGAGTGATTCATCTTTAAGAGGGAGGAATTGTACAGATATCTAGAAGGGATCCTAGTTTAGAGGGAGTAGACAGGCCAGCAAGTTTGAAGGAGTTCATTGTACGAATATATGTGGGAAGTCAACAATGACTTCAAGATGGATTCACAAGATCAAGCATTTTTTGGCAGCAAAGAAAATTTCAAAGCAAAGATTGTCCCAAGAAGAGGGAGAGGACATTAAGAAGAAATTTGCTCCAATTTCAGTTTGGCAAGGTGAGAAGCAGGGGAGCTTCAGGATTGTTTAATCGGGTACAATCATGATGGTAAATGCACAAAAGGAGCATGGAATTAAACATTTTTTAGCAATGGCGTATAAAATATCATGAATCTGAAAAACCTAAAATTCCAACAATTTTTAGGCATGGCGTTAAAGATAACATACCACGTCTCTAAAAGGCTTAAAATTCCAACAATTTTCAGCCATGGTGTTAAAGATAAAATATCATGACTCTAAAAAACCCTAAAGTTATAATTGTGTTCAAACATAACATTAAATATAAAATATCATGACTAAAAAAAACCTTAAGTTTTCAACATATTTCAGCTATGGCATTATGGACAAATTATATGACTTAAAAAAACCTCGAAAGTGAACAATTGAATGAAAGAGTCATCATACCAAGAGTAATTTCATTTTTATTTTTATTTTTTTCCAAGGAAAATATCGTAATCTCATTCATACATTCAAACAAAATTAAATTTCACATATGCACCTTTGAGTGTGTTCCTCAAGAAATTCTCATATGCTATCATGGCATAGAAAAAGAACTATAAACCCCTCGCCACATAACAGATTAACAATAAAAAAGGTCACACAAGTCTGACATAGAAGAAAACCCCAAAGGGGCCACGAAAAAGCAGAGCCTAAAAAATGAGCATCATTACATGACAAGAAACGGGAATAATCCCCAACAAATAGAATTTTGAATGGCCAAAACCAAGACCTCCTAACTCCAAAACATTTCCTGACAAAATTCCCATTTCAAAGTTCCAAAAGAGTCCCAAACAGTACCAACAACGAGCGGAAAAGCCCCACAAAAATCCTAGCCAAAACCAGGTGACCGCACTGAAGAGCGGGAAATTGTGATGGTGATAGGAGTAGTCGGCGATGAAACCCAAACAAGAAATGCCAAGCAAAAAAATATCGATGGCAATAGAAACCCTAGAGGTAACAAAGGCCACAAGGAACCTACAGCGAAGAACTCATGCACGGAGATACCAACAAGCCTAGAAGCATGCACAAATAGTACCTAGCATCGGTAGAAAAAGCAGTCTAAAACCATGACCAGGTCGGTCGCCAAACTCACATCCCCTTCAACCCTTCCAGAAAAATGACGGCGCAGAGAGCAGCCCGCCAAATAGAGCAATGTCGACAGGAACACCATGGTAGGATGATGGAGGGAGGCACGAAACAGGGCAAAGGCAGCTAGGGTTAGTTGCCTCACTCTACTCCCTCAACTCCCGTGATGTGTATAAGATATGAGTAATTTATTTTTTAAATGCTAAAAGTATAGCTATTTTAAAATCTTAGCCTAAGACAACCTCACATATTGCAACGAAAATTTAAAAATCAACTATCAAATTGACACACAGTGGAGGCAAACTCAACCTATTACAATGAAAAATTAAAAATCAACCATAAAATTGACACACTCTTGGGGCAAACTTCATCCATTATAACAAAAATTTTAAAACCAACTATCAAAGTAACACGTATTAGGGTCAGGTTGCTAGTCAAGGATCAACATAGGCCTTACAAAAAATAATAATAATAAATAGACAAAATAAATAAAAATGAAAAATACAAAAAAAAAAAACTAAACAAAAGAAAAAAAAAATTAAAAATAACAAGTAAATAAAAATTATATTAAAACATAAAAAAAATTAAAAAACCAACACCAAAACATAAATATAAAAAAATATAAATAAATAAATAAAATCAAACATAAAATATATATAAAAAACAAACAAACAAAAAACATAACAAATATTAAAAAAAATAACACATAATAAATTTAATTTAAAAAAAAAAAAAACAAGACAAACAAACCAACAAAATATATAAATAAATATCTCTTGAAAATTATAATTTAACAAAAAAAAAATTACCCCCAAAGACAATAAACAAAAAAAACAAATTAGATAATTAAAAAAACTATATATATATATATATATATATATAATATACACAATTTTAAAAAATCCGAACAGCGCTGGAAATCAGCTCACCAAATAAATCTGCCACCTGTTTGGCATCCGGCATGGAGGGATTTTATCATTGCCTTATCTGAAGCTCATATTAGGATTAAACAGGGTCCGGATGAACTTATGTGGCATCTCTCGGGAAATGGTATATACTCCCCTAAGACGGGATACCTTGCTCTGATATCACACAAAATCCCTGATACAATCACATTCTGGTGGCAGACTGTTTGGAAACTCACAGCTCCTCCCAGGCATAAACTATTTTTTTGGTGCATTCTTAAAGGCGTTGTTCCAACGGGGGACTATCTAATGCACCGAGCAGTATACGGGCCAACCTGGTGTACATTTTGTAAACAATCATCTGAATCCTGTATCCATCTATTCTTACTCTGTCCGGCCATATCCGCAATCTAGCAAGCCATATCAGCATCGATACATTTCTCAGGTAAATGGGAGGGCCTCGATATAAATCATGCATGGGAATTCTGGTTTTATAATCACAAACTCTCAAAACTCCAAAGCTTGCCTATCATTACATGCTGGTACATATGGCTAGCCTGCAACTGGATGATTTTTGATGATAAATCACCCAACCGGCCGCACATTATCTCTCTCATCACGGCTACATATAATTCGCTGCCTGACCCTCCTCAGCCTAGGAATAGAAGTCCGCGCAACCCTCCTCCCATTGACCGTAGCACTCCTTGGGCCTTCTTTGATGGCTCAGCACAGCAGCAAGGATGTGGGGGAGGTTTTCTACTCTTCAAAAACGAACAGCATTTTTACAAAGTCAAGATGGGTCTGGGACCTGGCACTAACAATTTTGCTGAGATCATCTCGCTCCGTCATCTCTTACATTTTGCATTGGGGCACAATTGCTTGCATATTCATATTTTTGGCGACTCAAATATTATTATTGATTAGTTCAACAATACAACAGAATGCCACACACACACCCTCCTGAATATTTTGGAAGATATTAATATACTGAAGGCTCAATTTATTGACATCTCTTGTCATCACATGTATAGGGAACACAACAGCAGCGCTGATCAACTTTCCAAGGAGGCCACGTCACTTCCCAGAGGTGAGTGGTTGATACAGGAGCAACGTGGCGCAGATTGTTACCAGTACTATAACAGGCCATATTCTGATGCACACTACCACAGGGCGGCCAGCCCCTGAGATATATTTATATCTTTTTGATATTTTTGTACATAGCTTTTGAACAAAATCATACACGATGCCCTGCGTGGCAATATGTTTTTATTTACATTCATGTTACAAATAGTTTATATAAGGAACATCCTGCGAGATGATTCATTTTTGATATGTTTTGAACCAGACATAACAGATATATACCTCTCCACATGCTGGAGACGAACTTACAGCATATGAAAAAGCATCTACAACATGTAATTTTTCTTTCTTTAATGAAAAATTACGATTTTTCCAGTGGGAAAAAACAAATTTAAAAAAAAAACATTAAACAAAATTTGAAAAAAAATAATTAAAAATATATACTTAAAAAAATATGTAGGAATTTGCAGGGTAAGTTCCTTAGATAGAACACCAAAAGACACCGCTCACAAACAGAACACGGATTAGTACACCAGTATTCTTGACATGTTTAAAACCCTCAAAGAGGGAAACAATCCATAGTTGGAGGCAACGCGGTCACTTCAGGCAATTTATTAATGTAAAAGAAAGAAAATTTACATAAGCTTCTCTCATGAATGGTGACCTAAGAAATGACCCTCCATGCTCTTTAAATAGAGATCATGGACCAATTGAGTGTTAAGCCACAGATCAAGTGTCAGTGATACCGAGGAGAGAATGAACCGTCATATCACTTCATATCTAGAACATATCATGACCGTCGGATTGTAAGTTACAGAAAGTACATACTAAAAAAACACACTTTACCTAACTATACACTAGACTAAGTTATACTTAATTATTTCCTATGTGTTGGAATATCCTAACATCCCCCTTTAAGAACAACTTGGGATAGGATTGAAGGATGTACAAATATGATACAATAGGAGAAGGAAGGAGGAATTAGAGCCTAATGCCTATTCCCCCTTAGTGACAACCTCCTAAACTCCAACCATAAATCGAAGTTTAGTAAACTTCACCTCTGTGAGAGCCTTTGTAAAGATGTCTACAACTTTTTCATCGGTTGAACAATATTTCACTTCAAGAACATGGTTATGAATGAGTTTTCTGATGAAGTGCATGTGTAATTCAATGTGTTTGTTGCACTGATGTTGGATTGAATATTTGCATAGTTGAATGGTACTTTGATTATTACACCCAAGTGTAGTCAGATGTTGCTGCTGAAAACCAAACTCTAACAGGATCTCACGAAGCCAGAAGGCTTCCTTACTAGCTTCAATGACGCCACGATACTCTGCTTTTGTTGAAGAAACAGAAATGGAACTTTGTTTCTTGCAAAACCATGTAATAGTTCCAGAACCAAGAGTGAAGAAATAACCTGTAGTAGACTTTTGATCATCATGGTCACCAGCCCAATCAAAATCAGTGAAACCAACCAATAGAGGAGATGCTTCTGCACTATAATGAATCCCAAACAGAACTATATGTTAAACATAATGAAGTATTATTTTAGATGCTTTCAAACGACTTTCATGTGGGTTTTGCATAAACCAAGCAACAATGCCAACAGCAAAGGAAAGGTCGGGACGGGTATGGGTCAGATACAAAAGCTTTCCAACAAGCTAAATTTATAAGGTAACATCAACTTCAGGGGAAGTATAAGTGACTGAAAGTTTGGTTCCAGACTGAAAGGGAAAAGGGGTTGGATTACAGTCTTCCATGTGAAAGTGGCGTAGAAGATCACAAGCATACTTAGACTTGGAAATGGAAATACCTTCTTTGGATTTCACATGGTTTATAAGGTTAGGATCACTACCAGTAAGGATAACATCATCAACATAAAGAACAAGAATGATAAGATACTTACCCACTTTCTTGGTGTAGACAGTATTGTCAAAATGACATCCAGAAAATCCAATTTCTAAAAGAAAGCTATCCATTTTGGCATACCAAGCCTGAGGGGCTTACTTGATACCATAAAGGGATTTATTAAGCTAGCATACAAGGCTGGAGTCTATTTGTATAAAGCTACGAGGTTGTTCCATATAGATGTATTCATGCAAGTCCCCATGCAAGAAGGCGGATTTAACATCCATCTGATGGACTTCCCATTTGAAAGAGGCAGCAAGGGAAAGAACAAGGCAAATAGAGTTCATGTTGGCAACAGGGGAGAAGGTTTCAGTATAGTCAATGTCTTTAACTTGTGAAAAACCCTTAGCAAAAAGACGAGCTTTATGTTTATCAGCTTTTCCATCTCGTCCAAACTTGGTTTTGTAAACCCATTTACATCTAATAAGTTTTCATCCCTTTAGAAGAGGAACAAGGTCCCATGTATCATTTGCCAATAATGAAAGATATTCTTCATTCATAGTTGTGTCCCAATATGGATAGCTTGAAGCTTCTACAAAGGTGTCAAGATCATAATTTGATGACGCTTGAGCCAATAAAGAAGAGGCTCTATCGAACTGAGAACGTGTACGATGATGATCTGTTGGATCACCTGCAAGAGCACCTACCGCATCCTGAGTAGTGCGGACCTATTTTGGAAGTTGAGGAGCTGAAGGAGGATCCCGAGAAGGTGGGGGAGGATTGTCATCCTCGTTGTCATCATCTGAAGAAGTAATATGTTCAAAAGTAGAAGGGATAGAGAGAGGTGGCACATCCGCCGAACTAGGCTCATAGGCCGATATATTTTCAGAAAACTTTACATCTCTTCTAATGATAACATTTTTAGATTTAGGTTGAAGAAGTCTATATCCTTTGACATCTTCAGAATATCCATCAAAAATACATTTTTCACTCTTAGGTTCTAAGGCTTTATGTTTCTCATCTAGAATAGGGGCCCATGCTTCACTTCCAAAAACATGAAAGTGACTTACACCTGGTTTAATTGAGCTTCATGCTTCTTATGGAGTGATATTCTTTAAAATCTTAGTAGACGTGTGCTTTACTATGTAATTTGAACAGTTAATTGCTTCTGCTAAAAAATTAAGACTGAGTCCTTTAGATTGAAGCATACAATTAGCCATTTCCTTTAAGGTGTGATTCTTCCTTTCAGCTACACCATTTTGTTGTGGATTATATGGAATAGTATGTTGCAATTGAATTCCATGCTCAATGTAAAATTTGATAAATTTTTTGTTAACATATTCTCTGCCATTATCAGATCTTAGCTTAATAATTTGATGTCCAGATTGTTTCTCAACAAAGGCCTTAAAAAACAAGAACATGTTAAAGACTTCACTCCTGAGTTTTAAGAAGTATACCCAAGTGCGTCTGGATAAATCATCAATGAAAGTTAAGAAATACTTGTAGCCAGAGAATGAAACAATTGAAAGTGGACCACATAAATCATTATGCACAAGCTATAAAGGTGCTGAGGTGTGCCAAGAGGCACGTTTTTCAAAACTATCCCGATGACTTTTTTCTGAGTACACATCTAGAACAAACACCATCTCTGCAAGATACCATAGGAAGATCTGTCACCATATTTTCTTTACATAGATTTTGAATGGATTGATAGTTTAAGTGACCAAATCGCTCATACCAAAGTTTGTTCACTTCATCATTATGAGCAACAAATACTGAGGGAAGAATTGATGACCCAAAGTTGTTAAACTTATACAACCTTGTAGAATCATCAACAATGTTAGTAGCTAAAATCTGTCTAGGATCTCTTAGGTCCTTAATTACAACATCATGAGGTGAAAATTCAACGGTTTTACCATCACCTAAATCAATTATCTGATATACAAATAGAAGTTTGCAGGAAAAGGTAGGAACACATGATACATTATTAAATTGGCCATTGTCTAGATGAATAGTTTCAGTCCCTACAACACTAAGAGACCTATCTTCACCAACATATATATTTTTGGGGTTACAATCATTTAAAGAAGAAAACATGGCTTTGTTTTTTGTTGTGTGATAAGAAGCTCCAGAATCAATGAGCCACTCATGAGAATGAGAATAATAAGATACATTTAGTGCATAACCAAAGCGAGATGCTTGACAGCCACATGCAAAAAGTGTTATTCCTGAAGATGAAGTTGAAGTTGAAGAGTGCTCCAAGTGGACGTTATGCTTCTTCATTGTTG
The DNA here is from genome assembly GCA_000404065.3 of Pinus taeda. Taxonomy (NCBI): domain Eukaryota; kingdom Viridiplantae; phylum Streptophyta; class Pinopsida; order Pinales; family Pinaceae; genus Pinus; species Pinus taeda. Next base: position 33,257 of record APFE031647276.1, on the reverse strand, counting down.
CTTCCAAAGGCTTCCATATTCTTAAAGCATTTGGATTTTAAGTGGTCATCATGATTATAAAAGTTGCAATGTCTATCAATCTTTTTCCCTTTGTTTTTAACTGCTTTATCATTTTGTTGAGTTGATTTTTCATTTTGAGACTGAAATGGATTAAGACCCTCATTTGATTTAGGACCATTCTTTTTAGGATGTTTATTTTTAGGATTCTTTGAACTTAGTTGTTGTTGGGTTGTTAGTGCTTTCTTAGAAGAGTTTCCAATATTAAGAAGACCAAGATGTAAGAATGTTTCTTGTTCTCTTATTAAATAATCACAAAAGGCATCAAAAGAGGGGGACTTGTAGTCTTGTCCTTGAAAAATAAAGGCTTCTCTTGTAGAATGGAACGTGGAAACAAACACAGAGTAGGTTCGTCCTAACTTAGTAAGAATGGAATAGATAGGGCTACCATCTTCTTTCTTAACCTTAACACCTTCCAAGAGAAGTCTAAGCGTCTTGAACTTGGACAAAAAATATTTAATGGAAGGAAAATTATTGGGGTCCAATGTAACCAACTCATTTTCAAGTTGATGGGCTCTAATTTCATTTTTAATTCCAAAAACTTTATTGAACTTTTTCTTTGCTTCATCAGGGGTATCAATTTCTGCGATATATAATCTAAGGTTTGGAGAAATAGACATCTCTATCAACCCACGTGCTTGATTTTGCTTATTTTCCCATTTGGATTGCTTATCTTCATCTTGAGGTTTAGACTCTTGGCCTGAGGCTATTTTATAAAGACCTTTATTTCTAAGTAAATCCACCATGTCGGATAGCTATTAGAATTATTTGGTGTTGTCAAGAATAACTAGACATGAAATTTCCATTTTAAAATAAACTGAAGCTATATATGTTGAAACTAAGTGTTCTAATGGAAAGATCTCGAAAAATTGGGCTGATTCAAAAAAAAAAAACTCTGAAAACAGCTTCCGGATGAAGAAGTTATTGTTTTTTTAAGAAAAGTTGTTGAAGATGCCAACTAACCATGTGAATGTGGGAAGTTGACGATAATGCTATATTTAAAAAAAAAAATCCCCCCATTTCCAAATTTAATCTGATTAGTTCACTTTAGAAAGAAAGAAAAAAAATATGTGACCCATTTTTATAAATAAGTGAAAATCACTTTTACAATGGTAATCTATGAACTATCCACTAAATTGTAACTTAAATAAAGGATAAAGTGACTTTAGAATTATAAGTGACTCACTTTTTATAACGGATGAGAACATTTTTACATAAAGTAACTTTAAAACATAAGTTACATGTGCTTTTTGAAAAAAATAACTCAGCAAAAAAAAGACTTGAACCAAAGGCTTATACTCTCATAAAGTAACTTTAGATCAAGTGAGCTAGTTCAAAAGGTTAGTAATTGTTGGAAAGGATGAAGGGTGTTTTTTCTTTTCTTTTTTTGCTCACTGAAGCTTTGGGGTGTGTACTTACTTAAAAAACTCGTTTTTGCCTACAAAACAAAAAAACAACCACACAAACCAAACAAACAAGCAAAAGTATCCAAGTCTTACAGCTTAAAGTTAGATTTGGCCAAAAACTATATATTTTCCTCAATGTTCCTTATTTTCAGAGATCACGCTAAGGCGCAGCGGAAAAGAGAATACGCATGAGAAAAATCATTTATTTTTGTTTCTGGTTTGCCCAGGTCACACAGAGTCATGGGGCAAAGAGCATACACAAAAATGAAAGGTATAGATCTGATAATTAAAATATATATATATATATATATATATTATATATATATATATATATATATATATATATATATATAGGAGTATAACCTTAAATAAACAGAGAGATAAATAACTATAACTGCAAATAAAGATTCTATACCTCCAGATCTTAAAAATGATGTAGCTATGGCTACCGGAAACCTTTTCGTATGAAATGAAAGGGGTTCCTCACTGGAGCAGATGCTCCTAAAGCAATAGAGCAGAACTCTCGGCCCGAAAGCGATCAAAAATAGTAGATCTAGGAAACGACAGTTGTATGCATTGTACCGGCTTCGAATTTAGATCACCAATCGATGCAGCCATCAAATAGCTCTGATACCATCTAGGAATTTATAAGGTAAATGCCTTAGATAGAACACCAAAGGACACCGCTCACAAACAGATCACAGATCAATACACTAGTATTATTGACGTGGTTAAAATCCTTAAAGAGGGAAACATTCCATGGCCTAAGCCAACGTGGCCACTTTCGGCAATTTATTAATGTAAAAGAAAGAAAATTTACATAGGTTTTTTCATGAATAGTGACCTAAAAAATGGCCCTCAATGCTCTTTAAATAGAGATCATAGACCACTCAGGTGTTAAGCCATGGATCAAGTATCAATGATATCGAGGAGAGAATGAACCATTACATCACTTCATGTTTAGAACATATCATGACCGTCGGATTGTAAGTTACAAAAATTACATATTAAAAAAACATATTCTACCTAACTATACACTAGACCAAGTTATACTTAATTATTTCTTATGTGTCGAAATATCCTAACAAAAAATACATTGAATTTTTTTTTAACAAAATATTAAAATAAATAAATAATAAAATTTACAAAGAATTAAAAATATATATTATAACAAAAAAATCATGGGGCAACCCCACTTTGATGCAAAGGGTCACGAGCAGGGCAACAAGGGTGGTGCGCCACTCCTGCCAACGGTCTTTTTGTGTCGAGATGGGGTGGCCACACCATAAATCTTTTGTTTTTTTTTTATTTTTTATATTTTTGTGTTTTTTAATTCTTCTTTTGTTCAATTTTAAACCCTTTTTATTTTTATTTTTATCTTTTAATTGTTTCTTTTTTGTAAGCTTGTAGGACTCTCTGATTTTTGAGTTTTACATTGTCCATTACACCCCACTATGGGGGGAGGGTAGGCAAGATCGAACTCAAGGTCTCCAGTTCGGTAGACTTCATTCATGGCCATCGCCACTTGAGCTACCTTTATTTTTAATGTTAAAAACAAATTCAATACCTTTTTATTTTTTTAAATATATATATATATATATATAATAAATGTATTTATTTTCATTTTTTTAATTATATTTGTGTATTTATTCTAAATTTGTATAACATTTTGTTTTTTTTAGCCAAAAAAATCGAAATGGTCTGCTTTATTTTTTCTTTTATAATAATTGTTTTTTTTTTAATTTTTTTAATTAAATTAAATTTTAACATGTTTATAATGTTTATTTTTATTTATTTATTTCCTTTTACTCTAATAATTTTCCAATTTTTATTTTTAAAATTTTTTATGTTTTTCTTTTGTTTTAAATTTTTTTTTGTTTAAGTTTTTTATTTTTTTCTCTTTTTGTTTTAAATTATTTTTTGTTTGTTTTCTAATCTTCTTTTTATATCTTGTTTTTTTTGGTTAAATGTGAATCATTATTTTTGGAGGAAAAAAGATTTTTAAAAAGAAGAAGAAAAATATTAAAAAAAAAAAATTGTTATTATCATTGTACATGAATTTTCAAAAAAACAAAATCATTATTTTTTATTCATTTTTTTCATTAAATAAACATTTATTTAACATGTCATTTTTTTGGCAAAAAGGTCTCGGAATATGTATCTTTTTAATTATATTTGTCTGCATTTAATGTGTATTTTTTACAAGTGTTTAAAATTATTGTTTTCTGGTAATAATTGTTTTATGTATATTGAAGTATTAATTAACGATACATAAATATATTTATATAATCCTATTTCAAATATATAATTATATTATTTTTTTAAACTTTACAAAAAAAAATTAAAAGTTTCATTATAAAAACAATGTAAAGAAAAACCCTTTAAAAACTTACATCTTAAGATGAAAAAACAAGAAAAAAGAATAAGACCAACTTAAAAAATGGTTAAATAACCAACATTTTAAAAACAATTGTGCATTTCTTAGGACATAAAATAATTTTAAAGTGTCAAAAATATGTCCTTGCAAAAAAAAAAAAAAAAAAAAAAAAAAGTTGATGTTGTATCAACTTTTTCAATCTGCATGAAATATCACAACATTTAAAAATATATATATATATATCATACTTAATTTATAGGAAATATATATATTATATATTATATATATATATAATATAATATATATATATATATATTAAATGTCAAAATAAGCTCCAAAAAAAGCATTGAAATTGCATCAACCATTTTTCAAAATTGACATGAAAATCACTAACATTTAAAAGCATTATACAAATTTATACATTAAAAAAAAAAAAAAAAAAAAAAAAAAAAAAAAAAAAAACTGTCAAAAATAAGCCAAAAAAGTTGGATGTTGCATCAACGCTTTTCAAAATTGACATGAAAATCACTAACATTTTTTAAAAAATTGTAAATTACTTAATATAATATAAAAATAAATTAATTAATTAAAAATTAAAGCGTCAAAAATATGCTCAAAGAAAAGATTGATTATACATCAACACTTTTCAAAGTCGAATGATTTTCTGCAACCTCTAAAGAAATGAGAACTCGATACAGTTCTTGTTAAATTGTTAACTTTGTTGAATGTTTTTCACATGGTTTTTATATAAAACATGAGTCTGATGGATTCACCAACATAACTAATCTCATTCAACCTTTTCTCGGGATAGAGAAATTTTTATTCTATAAGACAACATCTAGAAAATTCATTATGAATACCTCCCTAATTAAGAGGGGGTGTTGAATTTTGTAGTTATGGTTGGTTTTCATAATCAAGTTTTAGTGCTCCAAATATCCAAGAAATGATAAATATATATGTGCATTCCAAGTCTGCTTCAAAAGCAGAAAATTTTGAGAATTTTTGCCTCCAAATGTAAGGTCGGCTTCAAGTCAGCCCTAGTGTAGGCACAAATATTTTCGTGCCCACTATCCCATCTTCTTTTCCGACCATCACTTCATGATATTCCTTGGCATGGATTGGCTCTATTTCTGAGTTGTTGTGCATATAAGGTGCATGTCCATCATAAACATGGGTATTCTTATCTTCCTTTTCAAAAAATCCCTCCTTGATTTGCCTTTCTTCTTTTTCCGAATAGATTGGATCAAAAGGTTGTCAACCTTTTTTCTTAGTGTCTTGCCCCTTTTTTTTGGTGTCTTTTTCGCCAAAGGGAATGAGTCCTAAAGATTTCCTATTAGAAAACATGTGTAGCATCTTAATGTCGTCTTTTCATGGTCTAAAATTTGAATCCATTGGAAATATTGATGTTTCAGCAAGATGTGGTCAAGTAGACCCTTGCTTAGGTCTATTTCCACATATATACAAGTAAAGGTGAATAAACCTCCTCCATTTTTTTAGCATCCATCATTTTAAAGGAACCCAAACTGTTCCCAACACCCTCTAAAACCTTATGATGCCAAAAGGGAAGAGAGAGGTTTGGCAACCTTATTCAAACTGGCATCTTTATTACCACCATTGTTGTAGAATCAAACTCTGGGAACCAAGGGGTGATGAAAATCTCTTCCCTTCCCCGGAACCAAGGCCCTTCCTTCAAAACTTTCTTTGGATCTTCTTGGGAATCAAATTGAACAATGAAAAAACTTTTTAAACAAAGGTAAATATCGCAGTTTTTGGACCATGTCATAAAAACCCATTGACGTAGAGCTTCAAACCTTGGCCAAAAAACATTAAATATGTAAATCACAACCTTTGATTGAAGAACTTAAAAGTTGATTTACCTCTTTTATATTTACTTCCAGAGCTTGCACTTGTTCTGATTGTTCAACGATATAACATCATGGACTCAATTGTGGTTGTTCCATTGTAAGAGGTATTTTCCCTCGAGCCACATCCTTATAAGAAACTGAAGCAATTGGGTTCCTAGAGCTTGAAGCACCTCCATGCAACCTCAAAAGCAATACAATAGTGGAGTTCCTAGTTATGTCGTAATCATGCATTTGAGAAAAAAATTGTAGTTGCTTCCCCTCACATATAAGTCGATGCATTGCTACTAGTATCCCCAGATGTTTCTCTAAAATCTACATTAGATATGCCACATACTCCTCTTCCGAGATCCAAAACGAGATTGAGGTCCCATTCATAGTCTTTACAAAAATAAGGAAAAACTTTCAACTTACTCTGATCAACCTCACCCAAATCTGATTCGTGTGTCTTTACCACCAACCCCAACAAAGGAGAACAAGTGGTTTTTTCAATTAGATTTGCTCTGATCCAAGGGTAACAAAGGGAGAAATCATGAAGCTCTGAACATGCAAGCCTTATGATACACATCCCTACGTTTCTCTTCTTCGTGAATGTCTTGAAAACTCTACTTTTCATTTCTAAACATTTTTTTCAATCAATAGAGTAACTAGAAATTTGAGAATAATTATTCATTTATTAATGAAGATTATTATTTCTTTCTGATGATGGTCTATGGAAACTTAAATAACTTCATTTTCATTATAAAATTGTTATTTTTCTCTTATATTGGATTTATAAAATCCATAATATAGTCTATCCTTGAATATCTTATCAAAGGCTCTTTCTACATGATTAATGCAAGCACAACTCCATGTTTAAGAACCATTAATAGTCTTTCATTACTAAGCAACCATCATGGTTTTTCTAGAGGCTATTCTTCCAGCCTTAAAATTTCCTTTCAAGAGGCTTGTTACAACCATGACATCAAAGAAACCAAAGAGTTAAAATGTGTGTCTCATATGCTCAAAATAACCATTAAATTATGCACACAACAATGAATATGCATCACAACCATACATTTAGAATCGCAACAAGCAATAAAAGATCACACCCATAAACCTCTCTTTCATTTCATTAACAAAAAATTAGTTTGCATAACATAAATCACAAAGGCACTTATCTAGTGAAATTAATTAGCTCCCTGCAAATGATGAAAGGTGAGTCTTTTTCTACCCAATCATAAGCATGATTGTGTATTAATTTCTTTTGTAGTTTCCCACCCTTGAGCTAAATTACGATGCCATCAAAGAAAAACTCACTCAATCAATAAAAAGTCAAAATATGAAGAAAACTCTCCTTCACCCTCGGAAATCAACAAATTATCTTTTAACCCTTTACAATGAGCATTTTCAAAGCCAAAAGGGTCATCAATCTAGTTTGCATAACATAAGGGGTGGTGGGTGCGAGCGCACTTTCACTACCCCATGATCCCCTTAGCACCCTCCCCTCTCAATGTACTCATGCTTACTTAGCGAGAGACCTAGAAATTCCCAACCCCATTTTCCATTTTGGGTTAAAGACACTCACTCTTTATTTCTTCAACAAGAAAATGGATTTAATGATTCTTCACAACTTTGCTATCAATTAGATGGGTTTTTGGAATATATTTTCTCTTATATTTGGTCCTCAAACCCATTGTTGTGCATTTCATTCTTTCTACAGATTAATTTCCGCTTTCCTCTCTCTTCAAGCGTTCAGATTTCATGGGTCCAAATCAAAATTGCGTGGGTCAATTTTGAAATTTTCATATGGGTACATTACCCATGCTTATCGGACAATTTGTACAAATCTAAACTACCTTCATAATCATGGGAAGTAGGTATTTCAACTACCAATTCCCCTTTTAACTGATTTCTACGAAAATGAAAAAATTTGGATTTTAATTTTTTTTACTCAACAAAGAATTATGATTAAGGAAATTTTCAACTAGTAATGGTTTTCCTCCCAATTTATCCCTCACTGAACTCCCTCTCATGGCATCAAAACTCGTCTAGGCACTCAATCAATCGTTAGAAATATTTTTATTAAAATTGAAATCATAATCACATTATCAAAGCTTAGCATAATATTAATACTAGCATCTCCTAGCAATACAAGTCATAGTAATAATTACAAGATGGAGTTGAAAACGAGGTGTTACAACGCACTACACACATAAATAGACTAAGCCAAAAACATGTGGGGTTTTGATTATGTGAAGAGGTGGGAAAGTCATAATAAGATCTTACCTCCATGCGCTACACAAGTCAAAAAGTGCAGGAATGATATATTAAGTTTAACCTCGTAAATAATGATACACATGGACACCGATGAAGTAATAGGGGAGCTTGTTTCTCCACACTCTACACTCCACACAAGTCTAATCATGTGTAGGTTAGTGCATGTGGAAATGGTTATGAAACAATAGAACTATAGCAAGGAGTATGTGGGTGGATTTGGTGTTAAATGTGGAATAGAGTGTCATCCACACTGTCATTTACATTCCACAACAAAAGAAAAGGGCCTATGAAAGAAAAGCATGTGGATCAACACATAAAGCATGAGAAATGTTCGTTTTTGCATCAAACTCTCCACCTGAGAATATACATAGATGCCTTATGATAAATAAGGTAGACTCCTACCTCAAAGTTGGTGTGGCTACCAAAGGAGTAAATACATGTACCATCTAATAAAATTAGACATGTCACATTTGACAGAACTTCCAAATTATTTGGATTGTTCAAAAATACAAAACATTATAAAACACTAGTATGTAGCTTAGACTAAAGACTTGGTCACCCTTCTAGCAATGGTTGCAGACATACTTTGCCTTCCACATCCCCGAGAAATAAAGGATAAACTATAGGGTCTCTATAAGATATCCATTTGAAAGATGGAGTTTTCCCAAATTGATTTGTCTAAGATATCCCATGTGTTATCCATGTATATATGTTAGTGTAATCTTTAATTATGTAAGCATATACTTGTTAAATAAAACATAGTCATTATTAATGTGCAACAATAGGTTATTATATCCTTCTTATTAGATTTTATATTATTCCATGTCAATATTTGTGTTGGTGAACAAGCTGGTGAGGAGCCTCTATTTACTATTGGAATCATGATTGTCGTTATACCAAAACCCACACGCATTATTCTCTGGTACAATCACTAGAGTTAGGATTTACAAGAGGCACTTAGTCGATGTCACGAAATACAAGGAGTGTTGAACCCAATGTCCAACAAACCCCCCCCCCCCAGTGCGAGCTGGGTGAATTTCGAACTCGAGACCTATCACTCTGATACCACTTGTTGGAATCACAATTATCATTAGACCAAAACCCATAGGCATTAGGCACCATTACAATCGCCATAGTTAGGATCCATGAGAGGTGGTTAGTCCATGTCATGAAACACATGGGGAGTGTTGAACCCAATGTCCAACATTTACAAATCTTATTGGTAACAAATTGTAGTCCCTAACCTTGAGAGAGGGGACTTACCCATCAATGTTGACTATCTAAGAAAGCTAGAAGAAGGCGGAGATTTAAACATCAAGTCCAAACCATGGGTGATGAAAAAATGATCAATGAGACCCAATGTAGAATATATCATTTGGAAAATCAAATGACCATCGATAAGTATCAAATGGAATGGAGAATCATTAATATAAACCTTGTCATTACTAATTTAGTTATCACTTAGATAAAAGAGAAAACAGAAGAAAAAGAAGCTTCAAGAGTCATGCCTTAGTTCAAATGGAGAAGTTGGAAATGAAAAGATAATTGAAATCAAGAAACTAGAGAAAGTAGGGAAATGCAAAATAAGACCCAACCACATAGCAAAGTAGAGACAAAGATGGACATTAAGCCCTATGAATATATGCCTTGAGGTTGAATAAAGAATGATAACATCTAGAAGTTTATTTTAGTGTGCATGAGGTAGTGTAGCACAAAGATTGTTTTTTATTGTTTAAAGTTAGAATGTTATGCTTTGACATGCTAGGAAAGTGATGCCATTAGTAAAAAAACTAGTCAATAAACCATTAGAGATGGGTTGTGAAGTGTTCGAAGACATGATTGAATCATAATTATGTCATATTGTTTATGAAGAGTGAAAAAAAGATAAGCTCCACTTAACTCGCAAAGAGACAAAGATAAATGGTGCAAGAATCCACCATTGAGTTCAAAAATAGGGAAATATACCTAGGGATATGTCTTAAGACTCCTAAAAAAATTTAACTTGTTGATCCCTGGACAAAGCCTCGCATTACATGTAAAATCCCATGTAAAGTCCTCCATTATAAACTACATTTCTAATATTAATGTTGAGAGTAAAACCATTTAAATGAAATATTTAATTGTGATTACATCATTTGTCTCATGTGTGTACATACATACTAAGGAGACCTAGATTTATGATCATCTCATTTTATTCTTGTAAATTTCTTGATTGTAAAAAGAGGTTTCCCTCAAATAGGTGTATCTTTCATTCTTATATTTATTTCTCAAAGTGTGGAGCTACTTATATTTCTATTTTTAGGTTATTCTAGTATTTGTTGTTTGGCATTTGGTATCAAAGCATATCATCTTAGGGTTTTTTCCCCTTCAATCAAGAAATATTGCATTTTCACTATAAAATATTTTTCAAAAGTTTCAGAGAGCAAATTTTTTTTTCAATATATATATATATATATATATCAAAGTACAAGTTTTCAAATTTTTGAGTTCCAGTTTGTTATAATTTCAAAGATATAGTATATGGAAAATAATATTTGTGACTAATGCTGAAATCAATCTTAAACGAGCCATCTTGGAATTTTTGCTATAACTCTTTTCGTGGGAAGTTTCAATCAACAAAATTTTGTAAGAAAAATATCAAGTTACAAGTAATCAAAATTCCTTGTTTAATTTCATTATACTTTCAAAGATGTCGTCTATGAAAGATATGGTCTGTGACTCATCCTAAAATCAATTTTAAACAAGGTATCTTGGAATTTTTACTCAAACTTTTTTTTGGTAAAGTTTTAGAATTTAAAATTTTCAAAATCCCAAAGGGACATAATGAATTAGGTGCACAAGATTTTCACATTTTGAATCATTATATCTTATGAGACATATCATATGAAAGTTATGGGTTTTTACTAGTCCTAAAATTAATCTCAAACAATTCATTTGGGAATTTTTGTACAATTTTTCCAATGAAGTTACATGTGAAATTTTCAAAGTTCAAGAAAACATCATAATATTAAAAATTGAAATTTTAAACTCGTAAGAGCTCAAATTTTAGATATATGTCAAAATAAAGATCAACCATCCAAATAGGCTCTAAATTAGGGTTTGAAAGATACATAACTTACAATTGATGTAACAGTTGATGAGAAGACCTATCTTTGGAATAAAAAAATATGATATAAAAGAAAGAAAAAAGAGAAATATTATTATTGTTTTCCCACATGGAAAAAGGTGCTCCAAAAAATATTGCACCAATTAAACCTTTAGATCGTGAAGAAAGTGAAGATATACATAACCAGTTATCCCAATTAGAAAACAAACTTAATGACTTGAGTGATAAGTCATTGTTAATGGATGATTTGATAAACATCCAAACACAAATACAATAGATGGAATATAAAATGAAGGAACAAATGGGATAATTACGAGATTCCTTGTCATCCATAATCATGCTACCCTAAAGCAAAGATTCCCTAAAGAAGATATCAAGGTGCAAGGAAAGCATAAAAAAGTGAAATAAATAAAGATTGACTCCCAAAATCATAATTATTCATCAATCCAAGATCTACTTCATTGAGGTTCAATTCTAACTCCAATGAACAAGTTAATTCCCAAGACTGATATGAGGAAGTTCGATAGCAAAAAAAAATTAATGTGGATATTTCGAATGGGACAATTCTTTGATCTAGACAAGTGCCCACTTTACAAAAGGTAACTCTTGCATCATTTTATTTAAAAAAGAATAACTTATTTGATATCAATGGCTTTGTGAAATAAAATAATGATTCTATTGTTATAGATGAATTGATAGAACATTATGAAGATATTAAGAGCAATACATTATTTAGTCAATTGATGAATATTTGATAAAGATATCCAATTATAAGGCAAATTCAGTAATTCCAAAGACTTATATTTAGATTTTTTAAAAACAAATAGAAAATAATTTATTAGATATTTTTATGGCACTTTAAGGAAAAGCATCCAACACGAAGGTGTGTCTCTTTAAACTTAAATCCCTATAGCATGCTTTCAGTTTAGAAAAGAAAATTTAAAAAAAAATGGCTACTCCAATACAATATTAATCAATTGATAAATATTTGACAAAGATATCCAAATATAGAACACATTCAATAATTCCACAGACTTATTTTGAGTAAAAAAATAAAGGATAATTTGTTATATCTCTTTATGGCACATTAAAGAACATCCAACATGAAGTTGCGTCTCTTTAAACTTAAATTCTTTTAGTATGCTTTCAGTCTGGAAAAGGAAATTGAAAATAAAAATATGGCTACTAGAAGAGTGGTCACTAAGCTCACTCAATATACAAGGTTGGTACCTCAACACATGGATGAAAACGAAGAAAAAAGATTGTTTCAATTGTGATAGCAAGCATCGTACAAATATAAATGCAATGAATAAAATTATTCTACATGGATTATGAAAAGGAAGAAGATCAAAAATAGGAACCTTCTCAAAATCTAGCACTGGGAGGGACTATTTTAAACATACATTGCCATGCATTAGTTGACATCAGTGCTCCACAAAACCCTCAAAATAGAGGATATATTAAAGACAAAAAAAATAACAGTATTGGTTGATTCTAATAGTGCCCATAACTTCATCAATTGCAAATTAGCAAAACTTCTCAATTGTTTTTTATTTCCAACACCATAGTTTCAAATAACCAACGTAGATCCATCTTAACCATGGATCTATCAAGCACCAAGAGAGATCAAATGGATTGAAGTGTTAATCTCTTTTTGAGTGAAAAACTTGAGAAAATGTTTACACCTTGACAAAATTGATCCCTCTCTACACTTTGATAAATCTAGAATTAAAATAAATCTAAGCTATTTTATATCAAACTACAAATTGTTTTAATGTTCTTTCAATGTGGAACAATTAATATTTTTCTTATTTTTATTTTATTTTTCTTAAATGACAACTATGTAATAAATAAATTGCAATATTGTAGTAAATTCCATTTTTATTTTTTATTATAAGTACATAGAATTCTCTTAGGAGTGTAAAAAAATATAATAATATAATATAATTAATTAATTTCTTTCATTATGTATCCACTGGAATCTCAAATCCCATGATTATAGCAAATAAATTCTTCAAAACTTTTTTTTCTTTTTTAACATGATCGAGAATTTCTAGAGAGTTGGTAACTTTGATAGATCAACTACCACTATTACACCAAATACAACTATTTCATAAAAGCCACGAACAAGCCAGTTACAACATGTCTCCAAAGACTTTAACCATTTTTTCTTTTTGTCTTTTTTAGCATGAACGAGAATTTCTAAAGAGTTGGTAACTTTGATAGATCAACTACCACTATTACACCAAATACAACTATTTCATAAAAGCCACAAACAAGCAAGATACAACATGTCTCCAAAGACTTGAACCATTTTTTCTTTTTTTCTTTTTTAGCATGGACGAGAATTTCTAGAGAGTTGGTAACTTTGATAGATCAACTACCACTATTACACCAAATACAACCATTTCATAGTTGGTAACTTTGATAGATCAACTACCACTATTACACCAAATACAACCATTTCATAAAATCCACAAACAAGCCACTTACAACATGTCTCCAAAGACTTGAACCATGCTCCTGCGAAACAAATTGTTCACCAAATTATTTGAATTAAGATCCTCTAACCTTCACAAGGTATATTCTTAATAATAGTAAGACTTCAACATTTTCATTGTTCTCTTTTGTGACTAATTGTTCAATGTAGAAAAATTATAATATTGTTGTAATCTATATTTACTACTTTTAGTTGTAGTAAATAGAATATCCATAAGAGTAAAATAAATTTTAACTTTCTGTTTTTTTATCTACTTAATCTCAAATATGAAGAAATATTCCTTGAAGAATCATGTTAATATATGTGCATATGAGCTTACTTCTATTTTTATTATTACAATTTATAATATTGTTTTAAACTATGTTTACTACTTTTAGTTGTAGTAAATAGAATATCCATAGGAGTAAAATAAATTTTAACTTCCTACTTTTTTATCTACTTAATCTCAAATATGGAGAAATATTCCTTAAAGAATCATGTTAATATATGTGCATATGAGCGTACTTCTAATTTTATTATTACTTATTTTAATTGAGGTGATTTTTCTTTTAATATAATATTATTAAATGTTAACATTTCCCATGGGTTATAAAGCACCTCTTGACACTTCTATTTTTATTATTACTTATTTTAATTAAGGCGAATTTTTTTTTAATATAATATTATCCAATGTTATGTCGGAACATTTCCCCCTATAAAGCACCTCTTGACACAATGATTGTAGACAAGGATACCATAAATTACAAATGAAGTGCAATAGTATAAGCTCAATATGTAGAATTAATTATTAGATAATTTTATGATTGCAATTCAAATGGGTGGTGTTGATGTTGTATCAAGGGTCCAACAGTTACAATTATTGGGAACAATGGCCCTTACCTTTAGCAATTTTTCAGGAGATTTTACTTAGAGGGCAAGGAAATTACGCTCAAAGGTATCCAAGGGAAACCCTCTAAAAAGATAAGCTCTAACAACATTACAAATTTAATCAAGAAGGGATATCATGGTGTAATTGCACAATTGTGTTCACTATGTGTTCAAATATCTATATCCTTTGCTCTAGTGGATCTCCCAAAAATTATCAAAAATCATTCCATATTCGGAAATGTGCCTAAGGTTCTTCCTCTACTTGAGATCATAACCATGATATTCATTTGAAACTAGGAAATTCACCACCCAATATTAGGCTTTCCGAGTACTCATATGTACAAAAGAATAAGATTGAGCATATGATTCAAGAAATATCAAGGAGCTCAACATCATTCAAACAACCTAAAGTGCTTTCTCTTTACTAGTGATGATGTTTACAAAAAATGATGGTTCATGACATATATGTCCAAATTATAGACAACTCAACAAAATGACCATCAAGGATAAGTTTCCTATTCTTGTCATTGATAAATTATTAGATGAATTGCAAGGAGCGGTATTTTTACTAAGTTGGATCTTCATTCTAGATAACATCAAATTAAAACGAGGCAATAAGATATTATTGAAATAGTCTTCAAAACATATGAAAGTCATTCTGAGTTTTTAGTAATGTCATTTGGCCTTAATAATGCACCTTCAACATTTCAAAGCTTGATGAATTTTATTTTCAAACCCTTCCTCCAAAAAAATTATGTTAATACTTTTTTATGATACAATAGATCTCTAATATTTTTTTATGATACAACAGATCTCAAAAAGAGCATGTACAACATGTATACATGATCTTAAAACTATTGGAAGAGCAACAACTACCTATAAGGCCTTCCAAATGTGCCTTTGTTGTTCAAGAAGTGGAATAATTGAATCATATTATATCTTAGGAAAGTGTAAAAATAGACCCTAACAAAATTAAAGCTATGATGGAATGGCCAGTTTCCCAAACCCTAAAAAAAATTGGAGGATTCTTAGGACTAAGGGCGTATTACCACAAGTTTTTTAAGAATTATAGTTAAACAAAGTTAATGAAAAAGGACACATTTTCTTGAACTCAAAAAACAACTAAAGGTTTTGAAAATTTTGAGCCTGTGTACAATTATTGTCTTGGTCACACCTAACTTCACAAAAACCTTTTATTCTAGAGTGTTATGTCTCGGGTCATGGTATCAATGTAGTCTTAATGCAAGGAGGAAGGCCTATTTCCTTTGAAAGTCGCTTGCTTAAAGGAAAGAACTTACAACACATTTATGAAAAGAAAATGTTGGTCTTATTACATTGATTAAGAAGCAACGCCCTTACCTAATACGAAGGTGCTTAAAGGCAAAAATGGATCATGATAGTTTAAAGTATTTCTTAAAGACGATTATTTTTAGAAATTGAACAACAATGGATTTCAAATATGTGAGACTATGACTTTGAAAGTATCTACAAAAAACAAAAACAAAACAAAAAAGCACAATATGGTATCAGAAGCACTTTCAAGAAAAGAAAAGAAACAAAGAGTTTACTATGTGTTATGTCCATTCCACAATCTAACTAGGTTGAAGAAGCAACAATAGAATGAAATCAAGATCAAAAGATATGCAAGATCATTCAACTATAAAACGAACTCACTGCACAAGAAAAATCCATGTGGAAAAATGATTTGTTGTGGTCCCAAAATTGTCTATATTTATGTAAGAATGCCTACCACAAACAAAAGGTCATTTTGGGATTGCACGCTTCTCATATAGGTGGACGTTCCGAGTTCTTGAAAACACTATATGGTATCAAATGCACTTTCAAGGAAAGAAAAGAAACAAAAAGTTTACTATGTGTTATTTCCATTTCCACAATCTAACTAGGTGGAAGAAGCAACAATAGAATGAAATCAAGATCAAAAGATATGCAAGGTCATTCAACTATAAGACAAACTCACTACATTAGAAAAATCCATGTGCAAAAATGATTTGTTGTGGTACCAAAATCGTCTAGATTTATGTAAGAATGGCTAATTGCGCACTTCTCCTATAGGTGGACATTTAAAATTCATGAAAATTTACCACAAGATCATAAAAGTTTTTCTTAGAAAGATAATAAAACTAGTGGCTAAAAGCATGCAGATGAATGTGTGATTTAACAACAAAATAAGGGAGAGACAATCAAGAGCTTGAGTCTCCGACAACAATTAGCGATACCATGTCAACATTGGAAAGAGGATTCAGTGGATTTTATTACAAGGCTACCCAAATCTAAAGGAAAGAAAGTCATCACTGTAATAGTTGATCGACTCACAAAGTATGCCCATATTTTCTCTTTTCCTCATCCTTTTAGAGCAAGTGGCCACAACATTCATAGAAACAATTCAAAAGCTACATGGAATCCCCATGAGTATTGTAAGTGACAAAGATCCAATTTTTACTAGAAATTTTTGCATTGAAATATTTTCTTGTTTCGGTACTCAATTGGCTCATAGCTCATCTTATCACCCTCAATCTAATGGGCAAACTAAGATGAATAAATTTCTAGAAGGATGTCTCCATTGCTTTGCATTTGTAAGTAAACACAACGGATCAAGTGGTTTCCCTTGGCAAAATTGTGTTACAACAATGTTCCCATTTATTGCACTTTATGGATATCATATTCCATCAATCACCCTTGAAATGGAACATGAAGATTCGAGCAATGGAGAACAACATAGAGCACCTAAAAGAGGTCCTCAAAATATTAAAAGACAACTTGGTCATAGCACATAATAAGAATGAAACATAAGCATGTCAACATTGTAACAAAAGGGAATTTGAAGTGACAGATTTGGTTTTTTGAAGCTACAACCATACAAATAGATATCTCTCAAGCAACAAAAGGACAATAAATAAGCACTCACACATTATGGTCCCTATAAGATATATGATTGGAAGTACGACATACGAATTGGATTTTGCTTCCATCTTCACATGTACATCCAGTCTTTTATGTTTTCTGCTGAAAGAATGTAATCAGTGGCAAGATCTCAATTCAAACTATTTTACCAAAGATAATGAAAAAGAGAAAATGATACTAGAACCAAAAACAATCCTGGAAACAAAGATTTGAGCAACTACAAAAATCAAGCATTTATTGAGTACCTCATCAACTGGAAGAATATACCAGTGGAAGACACAACATGGGAAGATGATTTTTTCATGCAAAAATACCCACAACTAAGTAAGCATTGAAGGGGAGGGGCATGTTAAGCCCTATACAAAGCCTCATATTCAGCTTAAAGTACAATGTAAAGCCCTAGATATTGAGTTATATTTCTATTGTTATATTAATGTTGTCGACTAGACCCTTCAATTGTAATTGTACCACTTATCTCCTATATATACAATAAGGAGACCTAGCTTTAGAATCATCTCATCTCATTCTTGTACATTTCTCTATTGTAAAATAACATTGCCCCTCAAAGAGACTTATATTTCATCCTTCTATCTATTTCTCAAGGCATGGAGCTTCTTCTCTTTCTATTTTCAGGTTATTTTAGTGTTTGCTCCCTAACAGAGGAACTTGGCAACCTTGCATAGTCACCTTAGGAGATGAGTGATGTTTTCCAAAACTAAGACTATCAATGAGGCTTATGTGGAGACACAACACCTTGAAGAAGATGAGAGAAAACAACAATTCTATGTGACAAAACATATAAACCTATAAGAACACCCAAAAAGAGAGCATATGAGGAAAAGAAAAGGCAAGAAGATAGCTATAGTTCTATTGCAATCCATAACGCTAACAAAAATTATAAGCAAGGTAATGTTGATGGCGCACAATGTTCTATTGTTGGAAACAATAGCCTACGATGAGACCTCATTAATCCAAATAACAACACATAAAGAAGAAGTAGAAGATTGTGGCTTCTTGAGGAAGGGTGGAAAAAGAGATGATGGAACACTTTCACATTAACATTCAACTAAATAGAGCCCAGGCAAACTATTTGTCTAATCCTAAACCACATTGAAATTAAATTTTCAACATTGCCAATTAGGAAGACTAAACAGAGCCATCCTCTTCCATGTTCATTACAATGGGTGAGACAAGATATGTATTTGGGGGTCACAGATTAGTATAAGTTAATATTTTCTATTAATTCAAACTTATTGATGAAGTAGAAGCATATGTATTCCATTAGATGTTTGAGGAGTAATTATGGGAAGTCCTCGTCTTTATATTAAGGATGATATCTTAAAGTGGATGGATAATTAATACAAACTCATGAATAATGGGAAATCTTATGTTTTCCATGCACATAAAAGCAACAAAGCCCTCATCAATAAGTTCACACCATGCTAGGAGGATGATGATTTATCAATGCAAACAAGAAGTTTATATTGTTGTTTACCAGAGAAGTGGCAACCATATTTTAAGATGGGTATTATTAAATCTTTGAAGGGATGTGATAACAAGAAGCAATAGGTGGAACAAATAGCTAGTCTTAAGTAGAATTTTTCATTATCCACTTTAGGTAAAAATTCAAAAATATATGTTGCATATATTAAAATTAGTTGAAAATAAGCCAACATGGATCCATCTTAACACCAAGTCTATCAAGCATCAAAAAAAAGAACAAATGTGTCTAGGTACAAGCCTTCCACGAGTTTTATTCCCCCAAAATGCTTGCACCTACAAGGGTTTGATCTTTCTTGATGCTTGATAAATCTAAAATTAAGAAGGATTTATGTTGTTTACTTGTAACAATTGGAAGGGGCATTGTACCAAACCACAATGGTATCATTCAATAAATAAACAGATGGTAAATCAGCCAAATTTAGAACATTCTTTAGTGTCCTATATTTACCGAACATTAAAATTGCACTTGGAGAATATAAGACAAACACTAGAATCTAAGAAAATGCAAGCAAACAATATAGGAAAAGACTAAAGTGCAGTGAAAGCGTGCCACCATAAAAAAACACATAAAGCATTGAAGACATAAGAAACACATAAAACATTGAAGACATTGACCAAGGAGCAAAAAGCTAACTGGGTGATCAAATAACCCACTTGCCACAAGGAAAAAAGAAGAATATGAATGTGGAACAAATTGCAACATAGGAATGTGGCACTATACCAAAATAACACATCAACTGGCATAGATAATAACCACAAACCAAACACTACCAACAATCAACAATGTTACCAAAACAATGAATGATGTCAATACCAAAGGCACGATGTCACATCAACCTAGGGACTTGCACCTTGAACCCAGCGTTCAAATTGGAAATTATAAACCATTTGTTTCACAATGGTTATGAATGTCAAATTATTCACAAGACACTCGCATACAATTTAGAAGAGATATGTTAATGTGAAACAGAATCACAATGCAAGGATATGCCACTATTGCAACATACCCTATAACAACACATAGTAACCACCACAAGCCAAAGACAACCCAAGATGCAGGATGAAATCCCAAATCAGGACATGCCACTGTGGCAAGATAGTATGTAACACTGCATAAATAACAACCACAAGCCAATGATAACCCACAAGGAATGACACCCAAAAAACCAGCAATGTTAGTAGCGGAGTGAGGAAAGATGCTATGACGTCAACCTAGAGACTTACACCACAAAGTTAAGCTTCCTAATTTGAAAAAAATTGAAAACTTTTAGAGGAGCTAATGCCATAATTGTTATGTAATGTAGGGTTATTCACAATACATACACCCAATGACAATGTCGAACATGCACTCAATTTACAAGATAAGTATTAATAAGAAACAAAATCCCAACAAAGGAATGGAGTTGTCTATAATGCGACTTTTTGGAGATTCTGGTGACAGAATCCGGCGGAAGAAATTGAGGTTAAATCTTGATTTGTTGCAGTTAAAATGGTTTTTTAATGGCATATTTGGATTCAGCACCCTGAAAAACCTCTGGGACACTTTGATTGTGCAGAAACTAGCTATCAAACTTGCGATTCCAATAAATTGCTGTCGGATTTCAACCGGGAAAAGCCACCGGAAAAGCTTTCAAAAAGTCGCATTATAGACAACTGCCAAAGGAATATATCATTGTAGCATGTAGCAAGATACCAACTGTGGGGACATATATAACAACCATAACACCAAAACCGTAAGCAAAGGCAATGAGAACACATTTATTATTGGTACATAACAAGGCACAAAAGTTATATCTAATCAATACAAGAACCAACAAAAGTATTCAATCTGCCACCCACAAAGTTGCAGAATTCAAGCCACTCACTGTAAGCGGTAGTCAATTTTATTGAAAGGATTGATGTTGCAAACTTCCAACCCGGACTGGGTATCAATCAAAACTCTGACTTGTCAATGTGACATATCCCCAAAGTGCAATATCAAAGCTTAAGATAACTGACAGGTATATCAAGCTTGACTCGGTAGGACGAAACTTGCCTCAAGGTTTGCATGCCACCAGTCACGCATAATTTCTGGTTTATAAAAATTATATGTTGACTCTAGAAAAAATTGTCAACAAAAAATGGGAAAAACTTTAAGAACCACATCATAGAACTCCCTTTATTTGAAATTAGGATGCGCTTTAAAATAATTCAAGAGGGTTTCCGAATTGTTGGTATGGAGTAAAACAGCGGTTTAGAGCCAGACTTTGTTCCTATTATTGCTTTCGTGGAGAAGGAAACAATAATTGCAAGTATACCATGTTCATCAGACATTTGGTACCAAAAGAATATACTCTCTTTTAATATATACTGATTGTAGGGCAGTGAACAACGTCACCATCAAGTATATACATACACAGTTGCACATCTATCAGTTGGTATGATGAGCTGCATGATTGCAAATTTGCATCTTCATCCTCATATCTGACATACAGATTGAAATTTTACTCAATAGAAGAATTTCTACTCAGCCGTTACAAAATGAATTCTTCTATATTAAGCCATGACAAAAATAGCACTGCTGCTCTACTGTTTCTGTTGCAATTTTTCTTTCATGGTAGTCCAGTTAGTAATAAGATTTGGAAGGGTGCTGTAACTAACTACAGCAATATCTTTCAGAAAACAGACAGAAGGTCAATCAGCCTAAAATTTACTATGTAGGGCATTTTTCAGTGCCTTGTATTTTCCAAACACAAATTGCACTTCCAGAAAATAAGCCGTACCTCCAAATCTAAGAAAATATGTCAACAGGCGACACAGGAAAAGACTAGACTTTAAAGCACAATGAAAACACCAAAAGAGCCGACCAAAGAGCTAATAATTAGATAATCAAAACAGATATTTACCATTAAGAGTGGAATATATTAATGTGGAAAATCACATATATAAGGCATAGCCAAGTATCACCCACAAGGCATGATGCCCAAACCACCAGCAATGTTAAGAACAAAATAAGGATGCTATCGCATCAACCAAAGGACTTGCACCCCATACCCAGCTTCCAATTGAAAAATCATTCAGTGCAAGGAATGTCTAATAAACCATCAACATTCTACAACTGTTAGGAATGTAAGATTATCCACAACACGCACATCAATAGACGATGTTAACACACACATAAAATTTAGAGATAATAGCATTGATGTGGAACAAAATCCTAACATAGGAATATGCTGTTGAAGTTTGTAGCTATGGCCAATCTTCATAATTAACATTTTAGCCCTTGATATGTATGTAATGATAAATGCCAACCATGTTATTCATGTTGGCTCCAAAAAGAAATTTTTTGAATTTGTAAAACTCAGAAAATTGGCTCCAATTGTAAAGTCGGCCCTCCATAAGTTCAGGTCGGCCTGTCCCTTTGATCACACCCATTCAGCCTCACAAGACACTATATATACACCATTTCGTCCTCCTCCAAGAGACAGAAACTCAGACTTTCCTTGGCAAGCGAATAGGACTCTCTGACGCAAGCGGTCTTCCTGTGGCAAATGAAGAAATCAAATCTGAGGCAAGTAAAGAAGACGAATCCGAGGCATATAATAGGACAAACCTGTGGCAAAGTTTCTGGGTTTATCTGGAGCAGATCAGGGTTTTCTTGAGAGAAGAAGAGGGCCAGACTTCAGCCCTAACAAAGCAGACTAGACCGAGTTTAATTGGACATCTTGGTGACTTGATCTATGGGCAGTGGACCAGGTTTGAGTCTTCACCTAGCTTTAGTATTGGTCAGTTTGACCTTGTACATGATTTGATGTAGCTCTATTGAACTAAATGATTTCTCTAAGAAGGGTTGCTGGGTTTTTCCCCATGTGGGTTTTCCCAGGGTAAGTTATTGTGTTCTTGTGTAGCTGTCCCTTAATGATCCTATTGCCATTTTTGTTTTTACTGTCAAGATTCTCTGTGCAATTACTTTATGATGAATGATAAATGCAAAAAAAGATTAACCTAAGATAAGATCATAAGTAAATGTATGTTAACAGGATCCTTTAAAAATCAACATATGCCATTGTAGAAAGATAATGTGCGACATCAGACACATAACAACCACAAAGCAAAGATGGCCTACAATGCAGAATGAAATCCAAACATAGAGGCATGCCACTAAAGCAAGATAGTATGTAACATCACGTAGATAACAACTTACAAGCCAACAATAGTCAAAAAGGAATGGCACCAAAACTACCGGTGATGTTAGAAGTCGAGAGAGAGAATGGATGCTATCACATCAACCTAGAGAAGACTTACACCCCAGCACCAGCTTCTAGATTTGAAAAGTTTCAAGCACGGGTCCCTACAAATACTATGTATGTGGGATTATTCACAACACCAACAATTTAGAAGACTATTAATGTGGAAGAAAATCCAAAATATAGGGATATGCCACTGTATCAAGATCCACCACAAACTTCATGAATCCCTCACCATATGAATAGTGAGTGACCCCTTAAATAATATAGGGCCCTTAGGAAGCACTGCTTATAACCCCTTATCTTTGAAACACAGGATGGGATTTTCAATTAGCCAATAGGGGTGACCTTCTACAAACCAAAGACAACAAAGAAGGCATGATACAGAAAACACCAGCAATGTACACTGTGGTGAGGGAGGATGCTATCACATCAACCTCAGGACTTGCACCCCAAAGCCAGCTCCAGATTGACAAAGCTTTTGGTGCTGGCAATTCTTTATAAAGTTTTGGTACTGGTAATGCTTTATAGATTTTAGTGTAGAGTTTGGTGTCAAAATTCAGCCACAAAAACCAAAGGGTAAAGCTTTAAAGGTGGCCCTCACTCTCAGAACAAAGGGTAAAGCAAAGCATTGATATATCTGCCCCGGAGTACATGGAGACATCAGAAACTGTTAGCGCTGTTATGGTGGGATACATAAACCACAATTCCATATGCTCAAATAAGCAGAATACTACCAGAATGTAATGCACATCACATACACAGACTGCTAGTTCTAAGAATAACTGCAATATAGGCACAGATAACTGTTAACCCCTATATCTGCATGCAAAACAGAGAAAGCCAGATCAGTTTTAACTTTTTCCCAGTTTTGAAACTGTGAAGAAATTTTGCATTAAGTTTTCACTGCACACTTCCCAAGGAATATCTTGCCCACTAGGCACTATCTTCTAGCAACATGATGAGAACAGATTTCAAGTACTTTTCAGCCAAGAAAGGGCCAACTGTTTGATGTTAACAGCAGCAGATTGAGAGTGTTTTCTTCACACACATCTCAGCAGCTACAGGAACCAGCCACTACAACAGCAATAGTAGAGAACCTTTCTGAGAGAAATAGCAGCAAATTAACATGTAGCAGCGGACACCCCTTGTTGTATATTCAAATTTCAGAGCATATTATTCCCTTTTTCTAACAGTAGTTATGAGTCATGACAATGGCAGGGTGCAGATCCCAAGACAATCCAGAAACTTGACAGCAACTATGACAGGAAGGGGGGACTGTTCCAAGGGCTATTTTTGGATGTGTTTCATGTGCAGGATAGCAGCAACTTTTTAGTTACAGTTGCATCTATCCTAATTGCCACTATGAAACTAATTTGACAACAGCAAACCACCTCCCTTACAGTATATAGCCTCCTTTCCTTAGTCCAGCTCAGAAACTTGCATTTTAAGTTGTAACCTTCTGGATCATTCAGTAAGAGCAGGTGGGCAGTAGGATCAGTTTTTATCAGTTTTTCTTGGCCCTCTCTCATCTCCTTCCATCTTTTCTCCCCTTCTGCTCCTTAACATTGTGAAGAATTTATAGCAGCATCAGAAAGTGATTATCAGAATTTCAAGAGTTGATGACACAAATGAATTCTTTTGATTATCAATATCCTTTCCTCTCAAGTTGATCTGTAAACTACCAAGGATATTCCACTGGAAAGTTTGTCACAACAGATACGATAAAATAAACTGAAATCTATACTATTAAGGTTAGATTCCATCATTCCAGGTTTGTTAATTATTGATTTTCTGCTTATGCATGAAATGGATCAACGCAGAAAACAAAGAACAACAAATACCATGACACACCAACCACAATGAACACAAAGATTTGCTCTGGGAAATCCTTACAAGATAAAAACCCAGTTGGAAGGTGAAGGTGCTCTGCTCTCTTTTGTCTAATATGGAAATAATGGAAGTACAAAGGAGAAGTCACTCTCTATAGAGTTCCCTGAGACCTGTGGCCTATTAAGCTACTATAAAACAGTAATTCCATCTGTTATGCTCTCTCACTCCCATTCCCAGTTGCTATGCTCTACTATGGAATAAAGTACAATAGAATAGAATGAACCCCATTCCCCTGCTAGTGGCCTGGTTTTAACACAGCCTGGTAGCCAACTAGGGGTAAGGTTTGACTCCTTCAACTCTCAACAGAGTTACAACTGATTCTTCTAGAGTCTTCTTCATAGTCCACACCTAGCCCCCTTTGCATGAGTAAAGAGGCTGATGTGGCTTCCTCTCCAACCATGGTGGTCAATCACAATTGGCCAACTTGCAACAGGCATAACTTTTGCATACAATCTCCAATTGACGTGATCCTTGCATCATTGGAAAGGTATTTCAGTGCAGAATAGCGACACAGAGTCGAACGCTGACATGGAAGAGTTTTGACTCCAAAAAATGCTGTTTAAAGCCTCAAAATGGCTCCAGAAGGTTTCAAACCCCAATTCTCCAAATTGGGATCTACTTGTAAAAATGACCCTAAAGCTGATTCCTCCATTTCTTCCACTCTGAAAGCATTGAGATAAATGACAAATAATATAATGATCCAATCCAAATCAGGAGAGTTGTTTATATAATGTAATTCGTTCAATTTGCTTTCAAACTAACTTTGCAGCTTTGCTCTTTTAATAGTAAATCCTTCAACCAGAGCCGCAGAATGATCTTGCCAATTCTCTTCACTAAATGCTTTGTTCTTTTCGATTTGCAGTTCTAACTCTTTTATTCTGTGCAACTTATCCCGATAAGTAGTTCCAAGTTCACTGACATGATATTGTTGATTGCTAACAAACACTCAAGGGCCTGTGAAGATTCTTCAATTTTTTTGTCTCACATCTCCACTTGGCTGCCAGCTATGTTCAGGAATTGTTTTAAGTGTGTCAAGATTTCTCTTCTTAGTCCTTCTTACAACCAACTTTGTCTGTCTATTGAAATAATACTCAGTTAAAGATGTATTAGTTTAAGAAACTGGTTCCATTTCAGTGACAGGTTTAAAAAGAGATGAACTTCGAGGAATTTTCATGGAGATGGGTGTCATAGAAACTGTGTGGGATGTTTCTGCTATTGAAATTTCACTGGTTTTAGTGTGTTGTTCAATTTACTGTGTCTCTTCATTAAGGCTCTCTATGACTGTAGAATGAACAGTATCATGTTCATATTTTCGTCTCTTCAGAATCTTCAGCATGTTTTTTAGATTGTATGTCTTTTTGGTTGGTTTCCTCAGGAGAATCAAGGACAATAATGTCTTTGGGAAAGAGACTCGGTTTCGTTACTTTCTCCTCTGCTCGTTGTTCCTGGTGCTTGACTTTTGTTACTGTCATGCTCTCTTCAATGATCAATCATCTGATCTTGTTTTTGTTGTTGTTTTACATTCACATCTTCCCCTGCCACTATACTACCTGATTACTGGACTGTAACAGAAACATCAGGCATAGTTCACTATCTCATAGTTGCTGGACTGTAACAGAAACTATCTCATATAATAACTATTGCTAAATACTAAAATAGTTATTTTCATTTTGTTATTATAGTGCTTATCAAGAAATCAGCCATGTTAAGCCTTCCTTTGATTGTTCCAATCATGATGAGGAAGAAGTGGATAATCGGTTTTATGAGACTCATATCTCTGATTTTTGGTACCTTCGGGCACTATTTAGGACACCAATGACAAGGGGAAAAGTCAAGTTTACATCTTGATTCATTGACTCTTTTTAGTAGTGATTGCAGATCTAACAAGGATGCGCAACTAGTGCATAAAAATTCAAATCAGCCTGAGTACCCAGTACCCCTTCATGTACCAAAGTTACTTCGTGAAGAGCATTCCACAGAGGTTATGTTACGGCGAGAAGGCATTTCAACTTGGAAATGGTTTCTCAATCCAATTCCATTTCAGTATCTACTTTTGAGACTAGCCACATCCCAGATTCAGGATGTTATGTTGACACCATCAATGTACATGCCACACCTACCTTGATGCTTAACAAAAGACTCCTGAATTTCATCTTTTCTTTCTAACCCATGATCATCTCAGTCATAAATTGTGAACAGTTGACATTTGCCCCATCTAATCATTGGATATGCAGTCGAATAACATAGATCAAATACACTGCATCCCTGGTTATGCTGGAGTTTTCATTACTTTATTGGATCTTGTTGGATCATCTAGTTGCATGCCCGGTTGTATTGCCATTTTGTTTAAGTTGAATTATCTTGTCATATGTATCGACTTCATCATTGGTTTCATTAGTTTATAACTTTATGACTATGTTGCTTAGTTAGTCACAAAGTCTTAGGTTTAATTTTGATTCCTTTTCGTTCAAGTTTGATTTTCAATAAGTGTACCTGGACATAATAGGTTACTAGGGATGCTCTCTCCAAGTTGGAGGCACTATTAACCCCTACAGCCTAGATCTACACACGAGACAAAGAAAGCCAAATCAAACTTTTCAGATTTTTGTTCCTGTGTGACAAAAACTTTCATGAAGCTTTTACTGCACATGTCCCAAGGAATGTTACCCAATGTAAATAAACTTTTGGATATCTTCTAGCAGCATGACTGGCACAAATTTTGAGCAGTACTTTTCAACCATTAGAAGGAACACTGTTTGATGTTAATGGCAGCAGATTAAGGGCACTTTCTTCACACAGAACTCAACAGCCACAACAGCAGTAAAGAGGGTCCTTTTCTAAGGAACATAACAGCAATAAGGTACTGTTTATATGCTTTAGTTACTCGTGTTCTATGAAGAGATATGGCAGCAAATTAATATGGACAAGGGTGCACTTGTTGTTAGCATATTCAAGGAATCTAATTCCCCTTTTCTGACAATAGTTATGACAGCTGCAGAGCACAGATTTCAAGGCAGAAGGATGAAAGATTTGGCAGTTGAATTGACAACAATTATAACAGCAGGAGTGCTTTGTTCCAGGGACTATTTTTGAACATGTTTCATGTGCAAGATAGCGACATATTTTTAGGAACAGTTACACCTATCCTCACAGCTGTTATGGCAGCTGATTTAACAGCAGCAGGGTGCCTCCCATAAAAGCTATTATCAACCCCCTTTCCTCACTCTTTAGGAACTTGCATTGTAACCTCCTTGCTCATTCTACAGGAGCTGGTGGAGGGTGGGATCAGTTTTTATCAGTTGTTCTTGGCCTTTCCCATCTCCTTCCATCTTTTCTCCCCTTTTCTTTCTTGTATATGTGAGTAATTTCCAGCAGCATTGGAGAGTGGTTGTAGTTTCAACTTCAAGAGTCGATGATGCATATTACTCCTTTTGAGTCTTGACTAACAATGATTATTTCAGGTCGAGTGTTGTTTGTATGATGGTTTCTAGCTGTTGACTGTTATTGTGATAATCTTCAACTAAGCTATCTTGCAGATCTTCTCTTTTTCCTTCTCTACTCACCCAACAGGATAAGGCACCAGTCCTTTTATTTTTTCGCTTAATCGATTTCCCCTTCAAATCCATTTCTATGGATACCCCCGCCCCCCCACCTCGGTGGCTACTATGCACTAGCCCGAGCTGAGACAAGTCCAACTAAGGTGACAGTGGGTTGGCCTTCTACTTGTTTCCCTTGAGGCTTTCCTCAGTGATCCTTTGATCCTTTGCCAAATCACTGCAGACATTTTCAAGAGCTAAAAATTTTGGTGTCATTGTCAGGGAACAAACCAAGGTTCCCGAGATTCATAGTTAGGAACTACACAACATTTTGGTAAATATATTTTTGTTCTAAAGAATATAACTCACCTAGCCAGTCCACTGGATTTCGATTCTAGTTTTGTTTAACAATAACCATTGCACAATGTGTATAGTGAGATAGTTAGCAACAAGGTACAGATTCAAAGATAGAAATATCCGTTTGCAATTACAGTTGACTCACATATGTCAAAGGAAAAATGAATTGCTCGAGAAGTATAATATTTTATTCAGCAGAACCAGCATGTGGGTTCATCCAGCTTTCAAACTCCTTGACCATGCGGATTTACAGATGTGTTTTCAGGTTCTCCATCCAATCTACCTTTCCTATATGATAAGAGCAGAATCTGAGGACTTCAGAGGAGCTTCTACTATTGCCCCCTTTCTTCCCAACTCCCAATCTGTTTCTAAAGCCTCAGAGTGGTTATATTTACTACTGCTGGGCTACGGTGGCAATGTGGCCTCTCTTCCATGGAAAAGAAGATAGATGCATCACAAGATTACTATTTATTTTGCCATTTAGTATATTTTGTCACTTAGTGTACTTTGCCATATTGGAATTATAATTAAAGAGCTTGTGGCAAGACCTAAGTTACATGACACAAGGACATGGGACATGGAGGACACGTAAATACGAATATTCGACAGGAGACACAGCGACCCTGGAAACAGGACAAGGGGGGCACGTGTATATATAT
>APFE031647272.1:3264-44056 GCA_000404065.3 Pinus taeda | reverse complement strand
AAATTTATAACAATTTGTATGCCCTAAAAGTGCTTCTGCTTGGCTAACAACTCGTCTTCCTCAGACTTAAGGAAACAAGTTAATGACCCAAGACTGAGAAGCATTCGACAAGAGTAAAAGCTTGCCCCTTACAGACCATCAAGGGGTTATTCTAGGTGGCATGGTTTTCCCTTAATAATGGTGATGAGTCAGCCTCCATTCGCTGATAGGAGCTAGAGATAATTGTCCTCACTATTGGTTTGACAATTGAGTTATAATAGGTTTTCCCACAGTGTAAGAAAAACAGAAAAAAAAAACAAAAACAAAAAACAACATAACAAAATTAAAAAAACTTATAACAATTCATAAGGAGGTTTTAGGATTATTAAGGACAAATATGTATGTATATATATATATATATATATATATATATATATATATATATATATATATATATATATATATATATATAATATATTTTATTTTTAAAATAAATTTTAATTTTTAATTTATTTTCATATTTTAAATGGATTAGAAATTTTTGAAATACATTATTTTAAACATTTTTATAAAGAGGAAAAGAAATTGGCAATACTACAAGGGATTTTGCAACACTCAATGGGCCTTCTGCAACATGATGGCAAATAACTTAAGTCACCTTGCTTCCCTGCCCTCTCCACAGGGGCTTGATATAGTCACCTTCAATGCTTTAATTTCCAATGGGCTAGAATTCCAAAAGATGAAGCCCTAACGCTTTGTCGGAAAGCTTAGGATATTCTGAAGGTAGAGATCAATGCTTCTTAGTATATAACAAGGGCTCTTTAGCTTGTAGAATGAAGTTTAGTGGGCCAAGTCATGGGGTTTTGGCCTTCCTTGTGCTCCTTGAAGTCATGGGTAAGAAAAAACTTGGCAGCCACTGATAAATGGTCAAGTTTTCTCTTCTTTCTGTGGGAGAGGGTTTTATACCTTCTTCTTTAAGAATAAGGAAGACCAAGACTTAATCTTCAGAAGAGCCCAAATGTTAACAAGGATTCTGATGTTCCTTCAATAGTTTCGTTCTAGGTTAAACTCCCCTTCCTTCCTTTGCAGTTGAAACGATGCCACTTTTAAAAGTATTGGAAATTCCCTGGGTAAGTATACTGATTGTGCTGAGCCACTAGAGGGTTTCCTTTCTTGTGCTAAGATCTATGTGGAAGTAGATCTAGATAAAGGGCTTCCATTCGCAATAAATCTCAACCTAGATAATTGGTCCCATATCCAAGAGGTGGATTATGACCAACTTCCTTTTAAGTGCAAGGCCTGTCATGATTGCATGCACATTGTGAGAAGTTGCAGAAAGACAATCAAGGAGAAACATAATTGGGTGGAAAGAATAAGATTAATGGCAATATCCCAAAAGGCGCAGACGACCATCCAAACAAAATAACAACTAGCCACGACAGAGTGATTTAGTGGGGATCAAAGGAAAGGGCCCAACCTCTCCAGCTGTAACAACCCTGGGTTAAGTTTCCATGTAAATAAAAGGGCATTATAAAAAGAAAAAATAAAACCAAGGTCATGGGACATGTATTCCAAGTTGAATGAAAGGAAAAACATTACATTGGGATCTGCTTGTGGTTAATTATTTATTATTGGCTACGGAAGTTGGCATTGGCATTGGTAAGAGGCAAAAGGAAAAAAAAGGCAAATTATTTATTACAAGCTAGCAAGGAACATGTTGCTAGGATGCGAAAGAAATAAAGGAAAAATGAACTAAATTACATGCAAAGGAAAATAACAAATATGCATGCAAGGGAAAATGAAGGAAAAAGGGAAAAGAAAAGAAAAAGAAATTAGAGAGACATTCATTCATTCACTTTTTGGGGAAAAAGCAAGAGAGAACACTACAACAAGGAAGAGCTAAGAAGAGAACTTGAACACAAGCAAGGAAATAAAAGGGGTGCAAGAGGAATTCATGTGGTAGCCAAGAGAATATTTAGATGACAACTAGAAAAGGCATAAAATAGTCATGTATTTGCAAGTAACAATGTGCATGTTGATTATCTCGTTGGGGTGTGAATGCATGGTTTATTGGTAATTTTTGTTGTCATTGAGATGGAATTTTCCTGGATTGGCAGCCATGTACAACCTTGCCATTTTCCATTTCTTGGATAACCATGATGTAGTGGGTTCCCTGTTTGGTTGAGCTCTGGATTAGCAATAGATTTTGGATCTTGTTGAGGTGGTCTCAAGAAAATACCAAGGGTTGAGGGTGTATATGATTTTCTCAGGGAAACTCTTGATATGTGGGTGGGGATTGGAAAATTCCTCTGGGTATGGTGAAGAAATTATGAGGCATCCGAGCTTGTATTTGTTTGGTGATTTCTATACTAGTTTAGGTGAAATCACTGTGGCTTGAGGGTGGAGGTGGTTTTCCTCCAGATTCCCTGTTTAGTTATGTTTTGGTTTATCCCATATGATCCCACATTCATGCTTGGGATATGGCACAAGGGTGTTTGGTTGAAAGAAATATTTGGTTCAGCCCAATCTATAGTCGGGTGGTACATGAAAGTCCCTGGCTTGGTTAACACTATGCATATGTTATTATGTGTTATTCTTTAATGAAATCAATGAGCACAAGTTTTGGTTTATTGTGTCATTATATGACTAGTTTTTCATGGTTTCATTTTGGTTAAATGTTGGTTACATGCATGATATATCTATTGTGATGTGATGTGCTCTTATTATTGATCTTGCTCATGGTTTGATAAGTTATTGAATAGTTTATATGTATGTATGGGCTAACTTTTGTTTATGCAACTAGTATGAGAGGGAAGTGGACCTTCTTGATGATCCTTTGATGAAACCAATGAAGCAATAAAAAATCTAAGTATTCAAGCCTACAAGTACCTTGGTCATAGTGTTTGAAATTATGATTCACGTGTGTTGGAAAAGTTTGAACAAGAACAAAGCTTGGAAACAGAGTATGAGGAATTAGGAAGTTTGTTGAAGAAGTTATGGAAATTCCTTGGTAGTTGGCCTATAGGCTAGCCTTAAAAATATGGAGTAAAGTATGTGGTCACACTGTCTTAACATGAAATTTACGCCCATAATCACACAAAGAATGGGTTGTATGTGCAATTGGATCCCTCTGGCCATACTGGCTAGATTGCATGCATGCGACTGAGCTATAAGTTAAGTTAGAAAGTGGTTCCAACTCAGGGAAAAGGTCATCAGTGAAAATTGTTTCACATCTGGGTGATCATGTGTCTCTGAGTGTTGCAGTAAGTTGGACAAGTGGACACCACTTCCATAACTGGATCTTGGATGTTGGGTCATGCATAGTAACTCTCAGCTCATGTTTACCCTGGTAAGTATTAAAAGTAGGTAAATGTGGGGTGGGGTGTTACAAAGTGGTATTAGAGTAGGTGCACGACACTGGACCTCAAGGTAAATGCAGATTGTTATGCATGCATGTTAAGTTATCTATATGTTTATCATGCATGCATGTTAGTTACTCTATTATTATTGTTATGTACATGATTTGGTAATAATTTTATTCATGTATGAATTGATATGCTTGTGATATTATTATTATGTATCGTGCTAATTTAGATTGTCATGTGCAGATGCAATGACCCCACTAGAAGTAAATTGAGGTAATGCTTTTGATTAATTATTTTCTTTTATCTAATAGTGGTATACTGTAGGAAATAGAAGGCCATAGATGAAGAGAAAAACGGTTGAGTACAATTCATATGACTCCCCGTATAGGCTATAAGAGAAATCAGTGGGTTGGAGAAATCAGTTGGGTAGCAGGGAGAGGGAAACTCTCTAGATCTAGTGGATATATTAAGAATTTTGAGGGTAGAGATTATAAGTTGTAAAGAAAATAATGAGAGGTTGATTGAAGCATAGGAAAGGATGCAAAAGCTCAAGAAAAGAAAGTTGAGGTTAATGTTGTGATTCTTAAAAGTCTTAAAGATTTACAGAAGCATGGACAACTAGGAATCAATAATGGAGATAGGCAGGAAGAAAAAAATAAAGGTGCAAATGGAATCTGGTCTTAGAAAATGTATAGGATGGACAGAGGTGATATAGTAAAGAGTGGAAAAGTCTTGGGTACACCTAAAAGTAGGGCTAGTATGCATGGATGTTATTCTAGCTCTATGTTTAGGAGACATCATTGCCATCATTGCCAACATCATGTGAGGAATGAGAAGGGGTATTTTCCAGGAGAGTTCAAGAAATCCAAGCCTCCCAATTTTGATGGTAAGATGACCAAATAAGAAGATGCAAAAGCATGACTGCTTGGAATGAGGTAAATTTTCATACTTCATGACTATCGGGAGAATACGAAGGCCAATATAACTACCTTTAGTCTTAAAGGAAAAGCAAATATCTACTAGGAATCTGTTAAGCATGTTAGGGGCATCAGGGAAGAGAATTTGACTTGGGAAGAATTTCAAAGACTATGAAATAAGTATCTGTTTGAGAATATTATGATGGAAAGGCCAAGGAATTCTATGATCTCAAGATAGGTTCCATGATAGATGAAGATTATACAACTAGATTTTGAGAGATACTAAGATGTGTACCCTTTCTCAAGGATGAGAAATAAAACATAGAAGGGTTCATCAGTGGGTTGCCATTATCATTTAAAGACCAAATTGAGTTTAATGAGCCTCATTCATTGGAGGAATCCATCAGAAAATTGAAGCATTACTATGAACAATCAAATCGCAAGCCTGAGTTTAAGCATGACTGAAAGGGTGGTGAGAAGACTAAAGGAAAATGGCCCAAGAAGTGAGGAAGATCTCAAGATGCAGGTGAGAAGGAAAACACGACTCCTCATAATAAGCCCAATGCACCTGAGAAAGGAAATGGGTCTCAACCTATAGAGCAACAAAATAAAGGTAGTGGAAAATAACCATTAAAGTGTTGGATTTGTGGTAGAGATAATTGTAAGAAGGATTGTCCATTGTATCAGGGTGGAATGCCTCAGATCTATAGTGCTTAAGAAGCATAAACAATTGGGAATGTAGGTAAGGGCATTCCCTGGATTTATGTAGCAGTTGATGATAGGAATACATACCACTAGGTATCCATTATCAAGATGGAAGGTAAGATTTATGATCGAGTTGTTTCTATTTTAATTGATCCTGAATTAAATTATAGCTATATTAAACATGTCCTGGCATATCAATGCTTAGGGTATTTTTTAAGGATTTAATATTTTTCCTATATATAGTATTGTAGGCAACTATTCTTGTTTAAAAATTCATACGCATAGAATTTAGGCAGATATTAAATACAAAGCATGTAAATTACTATTAAAAATAAAATAACCCATTTGTGAAATTTCGCTCCTAAAAATTTCCCTATTAGTGTTGTTTGGAAAAGGAAATGCATGAAAAATATTGGTTGGTGTTGTTGGATACATGGACCAATAAAATAGTTCATCATTGGGTGAAGTCTTGTGCATTTGAGCTTAATGGCATGCCTCAATCAATAAACCTGAATTTGCTTCATTTGGGTGCATATAATATGATTTTGGGCATGGATTGGTTGTTTATTCACAGGACCAATGAGAAGGCCATTGAGTGTCTAGATGATGATGGATAAAAGAGATTTTTGTAGGGAAAGAAGAAGTCTACATAAGTAAGTATGGTTACAACCATGCAAGCTAAGCACAACTGCAAGAAAGGTTCTTTATTGTTTTTCATTCATGTTTCGAGTGACAAAGGGATGGATGATGAGGATGGTAAAGTCTTGAGGATGTATTCTATCTTGCAACAATTTTAGGATCTATTTCCTATAGAATTCCAAATATGCCTCCTCATAGGGAGGTGGATTTTTCTAATGAGTTGATGCTAGGAGAAACACTAACATCTAAGACACCGGACAGGATGAGCACTCTTGAGTTGGTAGAATTGAAGTTGTAGCTTAAAGAGATGCTTGACAAGGGATACATAAGACCAAGTGTATCTCCTTGGAGAGCACCAGTGTTGTTTCTAAATAAGGACAACACACTCAGATTGTGCATTGATTACATGCAATTGAACAAGGTGACTGTTAAGAACAGGTATCCACTACCTGATATTGACAATTTTTTTGATCAACTGAAGGGAGTTGCAATGCTTTTGAATATTAGTCTGAGATCAAGATATCATCAGGTGCACATCAAAGAAGAATACATCTATATGAATGTATTTCACACAAGGTATGGGCACTATGAGTTTGTGGTGGTTCCTTTTGGTCTTACCAATGCTCCAGCCACCTTCATGTGTATGATGAACAATGTGTTGCATCCTTACCTAAATAAGTTTGTGATAGTATTCGTTGATAATATATTGGTTTATTTGAAGAATTAGGAAAAGCATGAAGAGCACTTGGCAGTAGTGTTGATATTTTTGAGAGAGTATAAGTTGTATTCCAAGCTCAACAAGTGTAGCTTCTTTCAGATTTAGATTCATTACTTGGGACATGTTGTTTCCAAGGAGGGGATAATAGTGGATCTAGAAAATATTAAGGCTATCTTGGAGTGGCCAACTTTGAAGAATGTGAATGAGGTCAGATCATTCATGGGACCAACAGGTTATTATAGGAGGTTTATAAGAAATTTCTCCAAGATTATCTATCCTCTCACATCTTTGTAGATGAAAGGAAATAATTTTGAAAGGACTATTGAATGTGCAACTAGATTTGATTAGTTGAAGCAATTTCTTGCTAATTCTCTAGTTTTGAGGATTGCAGATCATGATAAGGACTTTTTGGTTCATATAGATTCTTACAAGGAAGGACTTGGTGGAATCCTGATGCAGGAAGGGCATGTGGTTTACTATGAACCACAAAAGTTGAACGGGCATGAGAAGAATTATGTGATTCATGATCTTGAGTTGGAAGCTATCATTCATACATTGAAGATGTGGTGACATTATCTCCTTAGTAGGAAATTCATTTTGACATGTGATCATAGTGGACTGAGGTATTTGTTTGACCATCCATGTGGTTTACTATGAACCACAAAAGTTGAACGGGCATGAGAAGAATTATGTGATTCATGATCTTGAGTTGGAAGCTATCATTCATACATTGAAGATGTGGTGACATTATCTCCTTAGTAGGAAATTCATTTTGACATGTGATCATAGTGGCCTGAGGTATTTGTTTGACCATCCAATTTGAATGAAAGGAAAGCTAGATGGTTGGATACTCTCAGTGAGTTTGAATTTGAAATTAGGCACATCAAAGGCAAGGAAACAATTTATGGATGCTCTTAGTAGGAGAGTACAGGTGAATCACATTTCAACTGTGAGCTCTTATGGTGGGATAGATTTGCAAGAGTAGATATTACATGTAGGGCAACATGATGAGAGGTACCAGTACTTGAAGTAGATATTGTAGTAGTAAGGTGAGGGCGATAAGGATGAGGAGTATCACCTCACAACATATGGCTTGGTAA
The DNA here is from genome assembly GCA_000404065.3 of Pinus taeda. Taxonomy (NCBI): domain Eukaryota; kingdom Viridiplantae; phylum Streptophyta; class Pinopsida; order Pinales; family Pinaceae; genus Pinus; species Pinus taeda. Next base: position 36,633 of record APFE031647272.1, on the reverse strand, counting down.
AGTTCAAGATCATGATCTATGTGCCTAATAGTAGTGAATTAAAGAAGCTTATTTTGAGAAATTTTAATGTCAAGCCATATTCAGGCCACCCAGGATACCAAAAGACTTTGACAACTGCTAATAAGTTCTACTATTGGCCTAACTTGAAAAAAGAGGTGGTTGAGTTTGTTTCTAAGTTCTTGGATTGTCAATAGGTGAAATTTGAATGCAAGCATCCAACTGTTTGTTGCAACCTATTTCGATTCTAGAATGGAAATGGGAGGTCATTTACATAGATTTAATTATAGGATTACAGAGAAAATCAAGGCAACATGACTCCAACATGGTTGTGGTAAATAGGTTGAGCAAGGTATCTCACTTCATTGTGGTAAAGTCTAATAATTTAGCTAGTGAAGTGGCTCAAGTCTTCATTAAGGAGATAGTGAGGTTTCATGGAGTTCCCAAGAGGATTATATTAGATAGAGATGCAAAGTTCACTTCTAGGTTTTAGAAGGAGTTGTTTGTAAGCTTGGGGACAAAGTTAGCCTTCAATACAACTTATCATCCACAAATATATGGAAGGACAAAGAGGAATAGCAGGATCCTTGAGGATATGTTGAGGATGTATGTCACACATCAATAAATGAAGTGGGAAGATTATCTTCCACTAGTGGTGTTCGATTATAATAATTGGTATCAGGAATCCTTGAAGATGACTCCATTTGAGGCTCTCTATGGGAGGAGTTGTAATACTCATATCAACTGGAGTGATCCAGTGAAAAGAGTGTTGATTGGATCAAATATGTTAATAGAGATGGAGAAGGATATGTAGGTTATAAATAATAATTTGAAGGAAACATAGGACATGAAGAAGAGTTATGTGAATCAACATAGATTATTCAAGGTGTTTTGTGTTGGAGAGCATGTGTACTTGCGTATCAAGCCCAAGAAAATCTCCTTGAAGATTGGATCATGTGCCAAGTAGGCACCTCAACATTGTGGGCCTTTTTAGATCCTTAAGAGGATTGGACTAGTGGCCTACATACTTGCTTTGCCTCCATTAGTTAAAGTCTATGATGTCTTTCATGTTTCTTTGCTTAAATGATATATACTGGATGTTGATCATGTGATTTATTGGTCTACATTTCAAGTGGAACCATAAGGAGAGTTCCAGCTATAACCTCAATGCATCCTACACCAAAAGAAGGTCATGCTCTAGAACCGAGCAATAAAGAAGGTTAAACTGAAATGGAAGCACTTTAGGCCTGATGAAGTCATGTGGGAGATGGATGATCAAATGCGGACATTATATCCTTCTTTAGAAGTAAATAACAACATCGATATGTGTCATAAAGCTCCAGCAAGCAGTGTCTTTGTCATGTTTACAGTAGTTTTATTCTGTCATAAGTGTCATAAGAACACCAAGGATGGTGTTCCCCCAAGGGGGATGGTTTTGTAACAACCCTAGGTTAAGTTTCCATGTAAATAAAAGTACATTATAAAAGAAAATATAAAACCAATGTCATGGGACACGTATCCCAAGCTGAATGAAGGGAAAAACATTACATTGGGATTCGCTTGTGGTTAATTATTTATTATTGGCTATGGAAATTAGAATTGGAATTGGAAAGAGGAAAAAGGAAATAAAATCAAAATTATTTACTATAGGCTAGCAAGGAACATGTGGCAAGGATGCAAAATAAATAAAGGAAAACTAAATAAATTCCATGCAAGGGAAAATGAAAAATATCCATGCAAGGGAAAATGAATAAAAAAAGGGAAAATAAAATAATAAGAATTTGGAGAAACATTCATTCATTAAATTTCTGTGGAAAAAGCAAGAGAGAACCCTACAACAAGGAAGATAGAATAATTTCACTTGGACACAAGAAAGCAAAGCAAAGGAGCACAAGATGAATTCATGTGGAAGCTGAGAGAAGATTTGGACAACAACTAGCAAGGGAAGAATTTATATGTGGATTTGCAAGTAACATTGTGCATGTTTTATATCCTGTTTGGATGTGAATGCATGGTTTATGCATTGGTTTATTGGTCTTTTTTGATGTCATTAGAATGGGATTTTCCTGGATTGATAGTCATGTACCACCTTGCCATTTTCCATTTCCTGGAAAACCATGATGTAGTGGGTTCCTTGCTTGGTTGAGCTTTGGATTATTGGTATATTTTGGATCCTGTTGAGGTGGTCTCAGGAAAATCCCAAGGGTTGAGGGTGGAGTTGGTTTTCTCCGAGAAGCTCTTGACAAGTGGGTGGAGATAGGAAAATTCCTCTGGGTATGGTGAATTAATTTTGAGGCATCCAAGCTTATATTGGTTTGGTGATTTCTGGACCAAGTTAGGTGAAATCATTGTGGCTTGAGGGCGGAGGTGGTTTCCTCTAGATTCCCTATTTGGTTATGTTTTGGTTTATCCCCTATTATCTCACATTCATGCTTGGACTATGGCATGGGGGTGATTGGTTCAAAAAAAGATTTGGTTCAACTTAATTTATGGTCAGGTGGTATGTGGAAGTCTCTAACTTGGTTGGCACTATGCATATGTTATTATGTGTTATTCTTTAATGAGATAAATGAACACACATTTTTGTTTATTGTGTGATTATATAACTGTTTTTTCATGGCTTCATTATGTTTAAATGCTAGTTACATGCATGATTTATCTCTTATGATATCATGTGATCTTGTTATTGATCTTGCTCATGGCTTGATAAGTTATTGAATAGTTCATATGCATGTATGGGCTAACCTGTGTTTATGTAGCTAATATATGAGGGAAGTGGCCCTTCTTGATGATCCTTTGATAAAACTAATGAAACAATAAACAAACTAAGTATTCAAACATACATGCACCTTGGTTACAAAGTGTTTGAAATTATGATTCACATGTATTGGATAAGTTTGAACAAGAGCAAATCTTGGAAACAAAGTATGAGGACTTAGGAAGCTTATTGAAGAAGTTCTAGAAAGTCTTGGGCAGTTGGCCTATAGGCTAGCCCTAAAAATATGGAGCAAAGTTTGTGGTCACACTGTCTTAACAGGAAATTTATGGCCACAACTACATGGAAAATGGGTTGTGCGTGTAGTTGGAGCTATCTAGCTGCATTGGTTGGCTTGCATGCGTGTGAGTAGGCTGTAAGTTAAGTCAGAAAGTGGTTCCAACCCAAGGAAAAGGTCACCAATTAAAATTGTTTCACATCTAGGTGATCACATGTCTCTGAGTGTTGCAGTAAGTTGAAAAAGTGGACCCCACTTCCATAACTGGATCTTGGTTGTTGGGTCATGCAAGTAACTCTTAGATCATGTTTACCATGGTAAGTTCTAAAAGTGAGTAAATGTGGGGTGGGGTGTTACACTAGCCAACCCAACAGAAATTATCTTTAAGAGAGTGTACTAACAATTAGTGTGCAACAAAGGTTAATAGAAATAACTTCGAAGCGCTCCACTTGGATGAAGTGGAAGGATAGATTCCCTCAAGAAACTTCCCTTGTTTTCCCAAGAAGGGCTCAAAAGCCAATTTTGGTCTTCTAGATGATGAAATTCTACCCCTTGAGGATGCCCCTGTCCATGCGAAAAGCGAGATTGACTCTTCCTTGGATGAGGGTGAGTTCCATCACTACAAAAAAACCATGTGATTAACGTCCCTTTTTTCTGCCTTTTTCTGCATCTAGAGCCCATTTTTGGTACTATTTGCACCCATTTATCAAATATGATGCAAAATTTGCACTAAGTCTTGCACTAAGTTTAGTACCAAGTGTTGCAACATGTTTTGCACTACCCTTTGAACCAAGTTTTGTGCCAGGTTTTGCATCAAGTTTGAAACCTAATTTTGTTTCACCTACTTTTTCATCCTCTATTGCATCCACTTTTTGCACCTACACTTGCATCACATTTTGCATCGTTTTTTGCATCCTATTTTGCATCATTTTTTGCATTCATTTTTGCATCCCATTTGCACCAAGCTTTGAATGGAGGTTTATGTATAGTTTTACATCTACTTTTTCATATTGTTTTTATCCAAATTTGCATCCACTTTTGCATCCATTATTGTGTCCACTATTGCATCCAATTTTGTTGTGCCACAATTTATGCCTAGTTTGGCTCCTACCTTTACACCCACTTTTGCTTCTAATTTTTCATCCTCATTTGCATCTAAGTTTGCATTTAGTTTTTCATATATTTTTGCATCCCTTTTTGTATCTAGATTTGTGTCAATTTTTTTATTGAGTTTTGCGTCTCATTTTTCATCTACTTTTGCATGGACTTCTGTTGCATCTACTTTTGCATCCATTGTTGCGCCCATGTTTATGTCCACTTTTGCATCTATTTTTGCATCTTCTTTTGCATCTTCTTTTGCATCAAAGTTTTCTTATTTTTTCAAATCTATCATTGCATCCACTTTTGTTGCACCACAATTTGTGCCATTGTTTGAACCTACTATTGCACCCACGTTTACTTCTAATTTTGCATACATGTTTGCCTCCAATATTTGCATAAAATATTGCATCCACTTTTATGTTGCATTTTGCATCTCGTTTTATATCTATTTTTGCATCCACTTTTGTATCCACTATTTCACCCATGTTTGCATCCAATTTTGCATCCCTTTTTGCATCTTGTTTTGCATCCAAGTTTGCATATTGTTTTACGTCTCTTGTTGCATCAACTTTTGTTGTGCCACAATTTATGCCATGTTTTACCTCTACCATTGCACCCACATTTTCTTCCACTTTTGCATCCACATTTGCATCATCTTTTATGTCTAAATTTGCATAGAATTTTATGTATGTTTTTTTTACCTACTATTGCATTAACTTTTACGTCAGGTTTTGCATCTCATTTTGCATCTATTTTTGTTGCATCTAATTTTGTGTCCACTATTGCACCCATGTTTGCATCCACGTTTACATCCATTTATGCATCCAAGTTTGTGGGCTTTTCTGTGTCCGTTGTTTCATCCACTTTTGTTTCACCACAATTTGTTCCAAGTTTTGCGCATACTATTGCACCTATATTTGATTCCACTTTTGCATCTGTGTTTGCATCCAAGTTTTCATTGACTATTGCATATATTTTTGCATCTCTTTTTGCACCCACTTTTGTGTTAGGTTTTACATCTTGCATTACATCTACTTATGTTGCGTCCACTTTTGCATCCCTTTTCCAACGCTCATCATATTTTTTGCATTGATGATATTTCTTATGACATTGATAATTATGAACAAATGATGAAAATTCCAATAATAATGATTATGAAGATAATGAATATGATGAAAATGACATGAATGGTGATTATAATGATAATTCCAATGATGATAAAGACGATGGTGGTTACAATGACAATGACAATGACAATGATGATGATGATGATAAAGACGATGGTGGTTACAATGACAATGACAATGATGATGATGATGATGACAACGATGATAACGACAATGACAACGATGATGATGACGACAATGGTTATGATGATGATGATATTAATGACCTTGGTCAACCTTTCCAATTTTTAAATGTCATCATTGTTATAACCACAATCATTATCTTTGGCGTCATCATCCAAGTCATCATCATTATCATCATTGTCATTTAGGCCATCATCAACAACAAAAATAGCATGAATGATGACAATGATGTCCATGACAACAATGGCAACAATGTTGGTAGAAATTACATTAATGACGATGATGATGGGGATGATGGAAATGGTAATGATGATGATAATGGTGGTGATGATAATCATCATCTTCTCTAAAAAATAGAGTTGTTATTTCTCATGCATATATCGTATGTGTCATAAACAATCCTTTTCTAGCACTCATCACATTTTTTGGGTCCATGATATTTCTTATGACACCAAAAATTATGAAGAATTGATGACAATGTTGATAATCATGATGATGATGATGATGATGACGAGGATGATGATTATGACATGAAGGATGATTATGATGATAATGACAATGATGACAATGGTGATGATCATGAGAATGAAGATGCTGATGCTAATGACCTTACAATCATGGATTTGTGAACATAATAGTCTCAAGACCATCTTCTACATATGCATTACTATCAATCTTTTTACATTTTATTTCTCTCTTGGGATATCTTACTATAATTTTGGTGTTAGCACTAAAAGATACCTTGTTGTAATGGTGTTTCTAATGTTAGCACCAAAAACGTTTTTATTAAATTTTGGTTTAAAAAAATGATTTATGTAGTTATTTTGAAAATATATGTAAAAAACTAAATAACATACAATTATTTTGACTACAATACCATGTATTTTCATGAATTCATTGGTTTCAAGACCATCTTTTGCATACATATTATTATTAGACTTCTTTGGATATCTTGTTGTAATGGTGGTGTTAGTATTAGCAAAAAAAAAAAGTGAAAAAAAAAAAAAAAAAAAAAAAAACATTAAATTTGATAAAAAGTTTTGATAAAGTTTTTGTTAGAATTTGGTCATATTTTTCTTTTTTTATTATGCAGTAATAAAGTTTTTGTCAAATTTTGGTATTAAATAGTTCTAGATTGAATCAAATGTATTAACCATATTCTTGGAGCTACACATCTAATTCTCTAGAAAAAAATGAGCTTTCAGATAAGTTGCAAAGAGCATATAAATGGAAGAATAACAATGACAACTATTTATATTGCCCAATTGTTCAGGATATCATGTGTGAAAATCTTTAACATTTTCAGAAACAATGGATTACAGGTGAGCTTGTAATTGTACATCAAAACAAATTTGGCTTCATCTATGTGCTCATGATCTACTTTGTACAAGAAACCATAGGTTTTGGAAGTATGCAAATAATTAATGTGTTCTACCTTTGATAACCAATGAGATTTTATTTCTTTTTACTCATCAAACCAAGGAAGATATGGCAATAATTCTCATCAAAAACAATTTGTTGTTCAAGATGGATAAGTGGTTGCAAAAGTTTAGTAGTTGGTTTTAGAAGTTTTTAATTTCTACTAGGGAAACAATTCTATTATAGGTTTTAGTAGACAAATAATTCTTGGTATTTGATTCTCTTTAATGCTAGCCTCTTCTGACCAATATATGAGATTGTGAATTTGTTGATATTTTTGAGATTAGCAAGTAGAGATAGTTGTTCATAGAAATTTTCCAAGACATATGGTATTGACAAATAGTTTTATAACTGTAAAGCATGTTTAAGTCAAATTGGGTTGCAAAACTTAAGGATAAATACAAAAATATTGTCAGTAGTTGTGAATTGACAGAGCCGTTAAATGATTCTCAGCCATGTTCTTCATGCTACAAATCTAATTCTCAAGAAAAAATTAAGCTTTTTGATAAGTTATGAAGAGAATATAACTAGAATAATAGCCATGAAAACTATTTGTATTGTCCAACTATTCAGTGTATCTTGTGTGAAAATCTTTAACATTTTAAAAAACAATGGATATAAGAGGTGAGCTTGTAAATAAATGGAATTTGGATGATGCATCAAAGACAAAGTTGGCTTCACCAATGTTCTCAAGATATACTTTGGATTGCAAACCCTAGGTTTTGTAAGTGTGCAAAAAATTAATTTGGTCTATGATTGAAAATGGTCTATGTGTGGTAACCTTTTATAGCGAATAATTTATTTTCATAATCTATATAAGGATGCCAATGATGACAAGGATGATGATTAAATGATGATGAGGATGACAATAATGACAATGATAGGAAGCCCATGCCGTCACAATGCCCTATACAAGGAAAATATTATCTGCATGTGGGAAAGTTATCATTGATTACAAAAATGAAGAAACTCATTAGACATTTCGAATTCACTTTCATTACCCATCCAAAGGTACTCAACAATTTGAAATTTTATTGTAGTGTAGTTTAATAAGTTTGTGTTAATTAATTCCTTAATTCAACTTCACAAGTTATATTTGTGTGTGTGTGCAATATATGACAATTTTTACACACATAATTATTTTAATTATGCCTCAACTAATAACTCCATATCACTTTTAACCATTTTCAACCAATATATGAAACTAACCATGATAACTCTTATCCAATTAATTGACCTTGTTATTTCCAACCAACAAATCATATTAACTAACAAACATTTTAATGACATTAATTGCATGTAATGAGTAAATCTATAATAATATTCAAAAAACCAATTTAAATTATGAGTTCTAAACCTAGTAATTAAATGATTATTACAGCCAAATAATAAAGAACCATTTCAAAATGGGACATAATTTTTTTTTTCTTATTTAAATATGAATTACATACCCTGTAAATTATCTAGAAGATTTCATTTATCCTATCATCTGCATCTATATCTTTCAATGCTTCCTTTTCAATGTTAATATGTTCTTGTTATTACTTAATGTCGCTCTTCCTAAACCATTATACTAAAGTCATAGTGTGATCATCCTCATCTGCACCTTCATCATATTCTGTATTAATACAATTTGTTTCTAGATCGAAAATATCAATGTTACCAGGTCTATTAATTTGTTCTTCATTTTGTATATCATCAATATTGTCTTCTTTTATAAGATCATTTGCCTTTGGAAATTGTTGGTTTTCATGATGACTTGTCTCATCTAATTTATCATTTTGTGAATATACACCTCTACCCCTGCTTCTCCATAAGTCTAAAGGAATGTTGTCATCATCATCTAGTTCATAGTCTTTTGGTTGAACATCTTCATCTTGAACATCATCACTGATACCAATTTGTTCTATGTTACTTGATTTCTATCCTATATTTGGTTGGTCATCATTGCTTTTCTCTATATTGATTGATGCATCTTCAAATATATGCCTTAATATTGGGTCATAATGAATGAAAAATATCCATTTTGGATCCAAAATATCTTTATAGAAAAAAAAAAATTGCACGTGAAGAAGATAAATATATTATACCTTTAGTTGTATGATTTTTTATTACCAATGAACATGTATATTTCCACAATAAAAAATGAATTAAAAAAATACATATGACCATTGTTTCTTGTATTTCTTATATTGTTTCAGTGAAAAAATACCCACTCACAATGAATTGGTCGAACTTAAGGATCCTTATCTTCTAGTAGGTATTTTTACAAATATATAGATAATCCACTATGGATAGCTTGTCTTCATATCCTGTTAATTGATTCATACCATTTACATTTAAAAGTATAATTTTGAAAGAGTGGTAATCTAAATAAATAATTTCTTGTATTTTTCCAACGTATTGAAGATTCCCTTCAATAAATTTTTCATATTTTGAAATTTCTCAACTTGATTGATTGAAATGAACCATGACCCCACAATTGAAGGATTGTTTTTTTACATATAATATTTCTACACGATAATGACGACCATATGCCCACATTGCAGGATACTTCCTCACCTGTGACAACCATTTATTTGAGTGCAAATAAATATGAATGTGCATAATTAATTAGTTAATAGTGTGATTAATGTATTCATGCAACTTTTTGTAAGAATTCGAACTTTATCTATTTTTCATATCCTCTACACATGTGGATTTCATCTTTTGTTATGCTGACATCTATACCTTCCTCATCTATTCAATTTTGAATTAGTTCAAAAACCCATTCTATTATGCAATATTTTTCCCATTCACCAGAAAGATTAATGGGAAGTGGGTTATTCCTTGGGTTTACTATCTTTTGTTTCCTTGCTTATAGCACTTCTTTCCTTTTTATATCATACATACCAATCCATTTATTCATGCATTCCATTTGGTAGAGAAAAAACTTGTTGAGCACAACACTTTCATCAACACCTATTAAATATCAACATGTATAATTCAAACTTTAAATAATATTTTTTTAATTTGGGAAGCCCAAATCTATATAGAAAATGATTCTTAAATAACTACAATAATGATTATTTTACATATCAATTACTTCTTGAACACCATCAGTTTGAGGTTTTTCTCCATCTATAATATCATATGCATATTCTTCATCCCAAAATTATGGACCATCTTCAAAAGCTTTATCAAGGAATTCACATAAGAAGAAAAATGCTTCATTTAGTACATACCCTTCAGCCATGCAACCCTCTGATGTGCCTTCTATTGGACGTATATTTTTATGGTTTTCATGTATCTCTCAAAGAAAAACATCCATCACCTCGAAACGACTCCTGCCATTTTAATGTCATAGAATAGATGATAGATGTATAAGTAAATGTACATATAGGTCCATGAAACTTATAGGGAGATCCTTTTCAAATACACATACAATTTACGGGATTTTTTTCTCCCATCTTCGCACTTTAGACTCATGGATCTCTTTAGAGGCCATCCACCTAGTTAGATATTGTCATTAAGTTCGTATGAATTTTTAGTGGCATTTAGAATGAGATATAATATATCATTGTATCATATAGAGCAACATTTCATACCACCTCAAACCTTGTAAATATCAACCAACCACATACCTCATAAATGCTAACAATCAACATATGGAATTCTTCAAGTCAGTTGTAAGGTATGAATCCCCTCTAATTTCCAATGGCATGATACATTATCAAACCAATTTTATTATATATTAGTATTTATTTATCATAATATATCGAAATATTCTTTAGAAAGTAAATGATAAGAATAACAATTAATTGATGTTAATACCTTCATAAAATTACGATAATATTTTGTTTTAAATCCTGAGATATGTCCCTCTACTGTAAAAGATTTATTCAGTGAGAATCCATAGCCATTGTATGTTCTTATTGAACAAATCACATTTTTTTAGTTGATCTAATTCTTTCTTTTTTAGTATCCATGGAGCTTCCACATATTATTTGTTTTTCTTATTTAGCCACAAATGTCTTCTATCAAATTTGGTATGTGAAAGATCAATACCTCTCATTGATGATAAGGTTTCTTTAATTTAATTGATATATGTTGAAAAATAGAATCGGGGACATTTTTGAAAATATGCATGGGATCTAATAAATGAGATATTAATAGATCCTTTCCAGAAAGGGAGACCATAAAATATGGATTTTATTTTCATTCCTTTTGGAATTTCAATCATAACTTGTTATAACTTCTCAATTGAATGATCATGATGAAAAAAATGGTTACAACATTTTAATCTAGCATCATCATACATTTTAAGCCAATTGGTTGGATCCATAATCTTGGGATGAGCTTAATTGTCAAATTTTCTAGAAAATTGATTCTTTAGGTGATTTCTAAACTTATGGTCTGGTGGTAGAAAAAACTTGTTGTTTTCATATATGAATTTGTGTATTTATTTAGAATATCGCCCCTAGAATTTTTCTGGGCATCTTGGGCATGCAAAAATACCTTTCATTTGTAGTTTTGTAATTCAATAACTAGTTTACATAAGAAAACTATAATAATTGCTAAGATTAATATTATAAACCCTAATATTATAAACCTCAATATTAAGGAATCATCTCTACATAATATCCACAAGAGTTGGAGAGATGATGGCTAACATTCTTTGTAGAGAGGTTTTGTCATCGACGAGCTCTAGACTACCTTAGAGGCTTGCAACCTTCACCCATAAGGAGATATATATACCCACGTTCCAAAGCAAGGAAGGAGATAACATGTTTTTATGGTGTACGTAAGGATTATAATGATTCTTTTGCTAGGTGTCAGGCTTTCACATGCAAAAGGATTTTGGCCATCACTGTCAAATTCTTTGAGGCTCATGTTGCTCCCTATTGCGAAGATATGTGGAAGTACGGACTAGATCTAGTGGATATACAGAATTTCACAGATAGTTTCTTTGCATGCAAGGCTTATAGTGTTACCTTTGAAAGTTTTAAGTATATCATGGGCATGATCCTTTCTCTTATCGAGTTTATATGCGTAGATCAGCTTACGGGGGTCTTAAACTTATTTTTTTGATAACATGAAGAGGATTTGGTTATTGGAATAGGGGTTTCCAATTTTCGGTCTACACTTTTATCAAGCTTATCTATCATCCTTCCCACAAATTAGAGCATATTTGTTTTGAAAAAATACCATGTCACTTTCATTGGATGGGTGGAAGGATTTCCACAAATCTGATCAAAAGATCAAAGAGGAAGGAAGAGGGATCCTTTCTGATTTTTGTAAAGAATCTGAAGGGAAAATTCATTGTTCTCTAGAATAAGGGATTAGATCTAGTAAGAAATATTAAACACAATATTAAAAAAACCCTTAGTATTGCAACTCTTTCTCAAAGTTTATTATTTGAGGGAAGGTCGCACCAAGACTTTATTATTGTGAAGGAGTATGACATTTTATGAGATTAAACAATTATATAAAATTTGAGGTTGTAAGGGGGTGCCTAGAATTCTAGAAACCCTAGTGGATCTGCTTCATATAAGGAAGTCGTTTGATCCAAAACCCCAGCGGACTAGGATCCTTTAAAGACACAGTGCAAGGAAAGACATAGTTCACAAATCCAAAACATACCAGGTCGTTACATTGTTGAGCATATGGAGAAACCACTAGCCATGACAATAAATTTACCAGAGGTAAATGACCTTTTCAGTGTCCTCTGATCTAACACTGTAATATGTAGATTCAATGGTTTTTGTCCCAAGACAAAAGATATACATCAATGGATTTTCACCAACTGAACCCCAAATTATGATACTTACTTGTGCTCCAAGGGATATTTTGTGTACAGTTTGATGCATAAAAAGATTTGGAATTTTCTCTACACAAGGGGCCATGGGTTTTGGGTAGAGTAGGAATTTTCTTAACTTTGCAGTTTCTAGGTTTCAATGATACATCAATGGTGGTTACAAAAATTTCGGTATGGATGAGGTTAAATAATATCCCTCTACCTTTTTGGAACTATCAGGTGCTAGAAGGAATTTGGAATTCATTGGGAAAGTGTTTGAATATGAATTAAAAAAGAACTGAAAAATGCAATTTTACATATGGTAGGATTTGTGTAGAGATAGGCCTTAACAAAGGTCTACTACATAGAATTCATTTGACTGAGAAAGACTTCAAGTGGACACAACCATTGGATTTTGAAAACACGACATTCAAGTGTCATATTTGTTTTCAAACAGGGAACTTGAAAAACACATTCCCACAAGTGAAAAAAGTCACATGAAGGACAAAGAAAAGACCCAAAAAACCAAATGGATGGCAGTTTTCAGATCCATATATTTCTAAACATGAGGAAGAAGAAATGGTGGATAACCATCAAAATTCAAAAGTATGGAATCAATAAGGTGCACAATTGGATGGTGGAGCCATGGAACCACAGGGCACTGGAAGTCACTTTGAAGGAACAGAGGACTAGTTCAAAACAATAATTCCTAGCCAAAAAGGTACTGAAACAACATAGATCATGGTAGAAAAGCAACAGAAGGTGGTCACACCCATTGAAAAGGAAGTAGGGGGAATAAAGTGAACCCATACATATGAGATTTTAGACTTAGACAGAGAAGCTCCCCCGAAGGTGGAAGGAAACCATCTAGAAATAGTATTGGATGCTCTCAATCAAGGATTTTAGTGAAAGGTGGAAAAAAAGAAAGGAAAAAAGGGGAAACTATGTGATTTTTATCACACTTAGCCCCATCAATTTGATGTAATTTTCATTTTGCATTTTTTATTTTTTTTTGCATCAGTTGAAAGACTAACTTGATCAAATTATTTCAAGAATATGAAAAATGTAATTTTGTTCCTTGGTTTTCAGGTTGAATACAATTGCAATTTTTTCTTTGGAAAAGAAGAAAGAAAATTATAATAATGTAATACTTGTATACAAGTTTAATTGAAAATAAATTATGATGTACTAGAAATATGCAAATTATTTTATCTCTTACCAAAACAAACACAAATTCCTGGGAAATCATGAATTTTCCAACATAGTATGGCACAAAAATGAAAGACCTATTTGATTGAGGGCGTGATATGTCATACATTCTTAGAATTTCCATAATATTTGCATCTCCTCAATAAATGGTGCAATGTAAACCTCCATTTTTTTCACTTGATGTTTTCCTGGAATGATGAGACTTAGCATAAAGTGTTCCTGTCTAACACTCATCCATGGGGGAATATTGTATACTATTAGGGAAATTGGCCAAACACTATAACTTGAGCTTAGGAAAGAGAAAGGGCACACTCCATCCATTAAAAGTCCTAACCTAATGTTGGGAGGTTCATCTTAGAATTTTCTTGGCCATTTTTCCTCTACATGTTTCATTGATTTAGAGTCCACGGGAATTTGCATGAATCCATATTTAATCTTTTTCTTTGCACACTAGTCCATCAATTGTGCAAGAGATTTACAACAAAACATTCATTGTAGTTTAGGAATAATTTGCATGTATCGTAAAACCTGATTTGGAATCACAGGACCTTGTACATCTGTATGATATCTTTTCTCTTTGAAGATAAGGCATTCTTCATTGTTTTTATATTAATCTCTATATAAGATGAAATCATTTTTACATGCATAATTTTTCTTATATTCAATCCCCAACTCTAGCAACAATTGATGTGCTTCTCTACAAGTTAAAGGCAACATATTATCTTCAAGGAATATTTTATCCTTTAGAGCCCTATAATATTTTTTTTGAGACCCATGTGTTACAAATTTCATTCATAGTATTTTTTATATACTATAATTTAAAATCCACCTAAAATAAATTTATTTGAAGTTAGTAATTATATTCTAATTGAGGACACAAATTTACAATGCAAAACTAGAAAATTAATTCAAATTACTTTAGTAAGGTAGTGAAGCACTTATTTGAACAACCAAATAATGACTTGATTTCCAATAGTATTAATGTGCATGAAATATTGGATGTTATGCTTTCAATTGATTTAAAAATGATTGCCTTTATTGCTTTCTTAATTGAATCATTAATACTGATATCATCATGATTATGTTGGTGGTAATTGCCCTATATATCAACATCATCATTATTATACATAGAATCATCACCCTCACCATTGTTTCCATCCCAAATGAAACATGTGAGAATTTCATTCAATCTTTCTTCATGCATTACATTTCCATCAACATCTCCATTCATAACAGTGGATGGCATGTCATTAGTGTATCCTAATTTCATTAATTCTTCAACTTTTTCACGTGGCTTCAATGCTTCTCTTCTTCTCATAGTATGGTTTAAAGGGTGAATTCGATTCTCCATTTGAATTATTAACGATCCAGTGGGATTTTATCAGTAGTAGGCGCATCATCGAAATCATTGACCTATAATTAAATGCAACCATTATTTAATGTTAGATAACAATTATTGGATAAAGCATGAACCCGTTTCAAAGATATTCATTTTATTTTTAAGGACTTATATATGAATTTTAAAAGTTAAGAGTCAAATTTCTCAATAGTTCAAAAATGGATTAAGATGGATCTATCCTATTTTTTTTACTATATGGAGTTCGTTTAATATATATATATATATATATAAATGATTGGTTTATATGTTAGTTGTGTGTTTCATCTTTGCAGATATGGAAGGGGTAGTTTTGTACACATTGTAAAATAAATGAGCAACTTTTTTAATAGAAGGGACTTCTTATTCCCTAAATAAAAAAGTTTCATACATTATTTGATGTTTTGGTAAATTGTGACTTTAAAATTATATTAACATTATTATTAATATCAATATATGATGTGACCCAGCCCACGCTTCCACGTAGCCTTGGTTGTCCACTTGTCCGGGATTAATGATGTTGGTGGATTCGGTTTGTTGTTTTGGCAATTGATTGCAAATATGAGTATTGGATATTTTTATTGGAGTTTGTAAACATTAATGGGCTCGTAAATGCCAACCTAGCGGTACCCAGCCTCGAGCTTTGTCCTCCTGTTTGATCTTCTACGCAAAATATTTATGCTTCCCGGTCTTTATGTGGATTCTGCTTTGTTATGGAAACTCTGCGAGGGTTCCTGTCAAAGTGCTTGGTCTCGTTCCTGCGCTTATGGCAAACTCTGGATTTGGGCATGGCTATGAATGAATGTTGGTATTCTGAAATGGCTTGTGCTATTTGCAAGGATTTTCCCTGTTGCATGAACTTGTCTCGGCTCTAGAGGTTAGTCTGCTCGAATTCTTTTTCACTGAGTTTTTTGTTTAATTTGTTGTTACTTAGACTCGATGTCTGGTCTCTCAGGCCACCAATTGTTCTTTACTGTTGTTGTTGGTACTCTTTACTTCTGCTATGGTGCGAAAGTCGTTTAAGTTCTAGTTCCGATGTACACAGGTGACGACACAATGATTCTCTCGGCTACAAACCAGGTAACTTGTCCCTCTGTGCTTTATACTTGCCCTCTTCTGGTGTGGTAACTGACCAACGCCTGCTCCTCTTGTCTCAAGCTTATTTTGGTTGTCTGCGGCTCTGTTCCGTGAGGTTCTTGGTCCGGTCGTGCCCAGGTATCCTACGCTTTCCCTTTGCTTTTGTTATGTCTCGGTTCAGGTAATATTGTGCAATGTATGTTAACTGTGACTGGTTTGGTTTGTGCAAGTCGAGGGTTTGACCTGGGTGCGAGGAATTAACACAATTCGGTCTCCAAACTAGACAACCCTCTGCTCGTAGGCTTTGTGTAGTTTGTCAACTTGCAGTTAGGGTTTCTTTTTGTTTCTGTAGTATTTGTCCCTCGCTATCCGGTTGCTGTGTACAAACTGGGTCGTTCTCAAGACTTAGGCTTGAGTCTGGTTTCAGCTACGGTTCTGGTCTGGCTGTCTGGTTGAGGTTGAGGGTTTCCTTGACATCAAACCATGGACTAGGGTTTGTTCGTTCTATCAGATGCTGTATACTTGATTTTCTTTGGACAATGTAATACTTAATTTGCATGGAACAACAGTAATGTAAATATAAATTATCTGTCTTTGTTTAATTAAGAAAAAGTGTGAAAGTTTGTCCAAAATTACCTCTGTTGCAATTCGTTTCTTTGGTGCTTTGTTTTTGTATTCTCCTTTCGATCGATTCGCTATATGTCACTCTTCTGGTTGTGAATTCAATTTGCTTGCTTGTTCGCTCTGGTTGTGGGATTTATATGCATGCTACAATGTTGCTTTCTGTTAAGAGAGGAAGAAAAAGAACACAACCTACAGTAGTAGGCCCATACTCTATCTGTTATCACTAAATTCAATTAGTTAATAGATAAACATAATGGCACAGCACGTAGGCAATGATACAGATGGACAATAGGAAAAAAAATTGCGATCTGTCTCTTTTTATTTCTCGTATCTGGAAATGCTGAACCTTTTACATGTTTTTCATTGCTACATTTATACATCTTCGTTTACAGTTAATGAAACTATAGATACTTTCAGTTATAGGTAGTATAGTTGTATAAGTACTAATTCTCGATTTTGTTTACATGACAAGACTTTCATTAGACATTTTTGTCTTTTTCTTTTTAAGTTGATAGAACAATTACTAATCTGTTGTTTATTAAGGTCAGATGCGTAACAATCCTAATCGACCAACTGACTTTTGACTAATATAACAACTAAGAGGAAAAAAAACGAAATCCTACCTCTTGCTATGATAAACTAAACATGAAAAGACAATCCAAATGCTAAATCAACTTTTCAACCTGGCAGAGACATCACTCGGTCATGGCGCCCTAGCTAGATGCTCCTGCATCAATATATAGATATAGTTTAATGATATGTATCATTATTATTATAAATATATTAATATAATTTGAGGGTATATATGTGTGAAAAGCGAGTTAAAATTATTTATTTATGTAAGAAACTCATACTAAGGGGAATTTAGATGGTCAAAATCAAAAAACATATAACGTACCTCAAATCACATCCCCATTTTTTTTAATTGTTATTACAATTTTAGTAAAAGTTCTCGTCACCCATGACATATGTTCTCATTGTATTAAGTTGATCCCATAAACATAATTACTTATTAGGCAATTGATATGCTATCTCCTCTTGGTTATATTTTTGTGAATACCATTCTCCTTTGCTTTGGAAACATTATATTTTTGTGGATATCCTTGTAACTCCCTTGATACCTTCTATATGTTTAGATAGTACTCTATGGTACTTCCTCAGCTAAATTATTATTCATCCTATGTATGTATCTATCATTGGTATAGGCCACATCTTTTCCTCCTAAAACATTTCACCCAAGGTTCTCTTCTTAGATTATATGATGCCCATGGGTTGAGAATATAACTCTCTTCGATATAAAACTATTTAATTATGCCCATGGGTACCATATATACCTTGGCCTATTTAAGTTTGACATTACGTAACCCTTAGCTTGGTACATAATTTTATCAACATGGGGATATCAAATATGCACTTTGCACTTACACATTAACCTATGCTATAATAGTATCTAAGGTATAGAATTTCGTGGGTATTGTGATACATCGCCCTCAAAACTTACGTATGTACCCATTAACCATTAATCCTAAGTTTATTATGAACTATGTGCCACGTGGATTGACCCCCTGGACGTGTAACATTTGTTCAGCTAAGCGGTAGCACATTGCTACCACAATGGTGCTTTGTGTGGCATTAAGATGGTTCTGATTGATCCAATGATGCACAACATTAAAAGGAGACCTAGTCGTAGCTCGTAATCATTTCTCACTTGCTTTTTCTCTACCTGTCATTTTATAATTAAGGAGACCCATTTATTATAATTTTAGTTTTAGTTTTCTTTTCTATTGTTGTTACAAGTACTTTCGTCAAGCTACTCTTCTACCACCTCTGCTTCTGTAATAGGATGGAAGGCATGCCTTTCTATTATATTATTTTCTTTCCCAAACACGACTCAATATTGCATAAGAAAGGGTGTCAGGGTTTTACAGGAATTTAGTGCAATTTAGTTAGGAAGGTTAAGTTCTGATTCTTTACCCGACAATATGTATCTAACTTGACTATTTTTTCTTTTCTTGAGCCCTGTTAAGGGCCTTCATATGTAGTAATTATTTCTTTTGAACATTGAAGTTCCTATAAACGATATGTCTCCTATTTTTCCCAGTGTTGTTTTTATGTTGATGTATGATTTTAACTTTGGCATCGTGCATATTATTGAATGAATTTTCATTTTAATTATTTTAACTAATGTTAACGAGACACAATTTCCCTATCAAATATATATTCTGCTTCTTATAATTCACCTTTGTAATTATTTTTTTTGGAATTTTATAGTTGTATATAATTTTCATTGGTTTTTCAGTTATGAGTCTATTTTTCTATCTGGGAAGCTACTCTCCAAGGTTTTTTTTTTATCTTAATTATGTTTTATTCTTTGGTATAAATCATGTGAAATCCATATTTAGTTGGCACCAACAACTTTACCAGTGTTCCCATCTTGGCCAAGACAACACCTTTTAGGTTCTTATCAAACTAATAGGGCAAGATGCTTAGACTTTATTGACTTGTTTATATACTATCTACAACATCTCATACCAACCCTCTTGCTTCTTAGCTTGGGACACACTTCTAGGTACGGGAATACACACACACACACACATATGTATGCCTTATACCTAGCACATATGATTTTCACTGTTAATTTCATGAAGACACTATTTTGATAATAGCGATGATTTTCATGGATAGATTTGAACCCTTATCCCAATGTATATTTACTTAGTTTAGCACTAGTTGTAACACAGGGTTTTTCATTATATGGCCTCTTAATAACGGATAGGCTTGAAATATTTATAAGATTATATTTTATGTTTCCTTAATCAACAAGATTGTTGATTGATTTACCCTTACTCACCCAATGAGTTGTTCTCTTTTCTAATGTGATCTCTTTGTTTAAGCCTATTGTTTTCCAAGATTATGTTCAATTCAATCATGTAGAGCGATGGGATCCTTCTAAGATTATATTAGCCCCTTATGCCACTATAATTGGAACAAGATATAATGAGGAAATAATTAATTAGTTACATTGAACAAATAAGCATCCATGACTATGGTCTCTAGGTAGGTTTATCCAAGCATTCTTTTGTGCATAATTCAACATGCAATCATTATTATTGATTTATTCCTACATGCTTCTTATATATAGGCTGTGATCACACTAACATGGTAAGATACTTAGACTTTCTTGGATTTATTACATATTTACAACATCTCATACCAACCCTGTTGCTTCTTAGTTTGGGACAAGTTTCTAGGTATTAGAATACACACACACACACACATAAGCCTTATACCTAGCACTCATAACATTCTCACTGTTAATTTCATGAAGACCCTATTTAGATAATAGCGATGATTTCCATGGATAGATTTGAACCCTTATCCCAATGCCTATTTAATTAGTTTAGCACTAGCTACAATATAGGCTTTTGCATTATATGACCTCTTAATACCATATAGGCTCAAAATATTTATAATATTATATTTTATGTTTCTTTACTCAACAAATCTGTTGAATGATTTACCCTTATTCAATTGGCGAGATGTTCTCTTTTCTACTGTGATCTCTTTGTTTAAGTATATTGTTTTCCAAGATTGTGTTCCGGTCAATCATGTAGAATGATGGGATCCTTCTAAGATTATATTAGCCCTTATACCACTATAATCACAACCAAATATAATGGGGAAATAGTTAATTAGTTACATTGAAGAAATAAACATCCACGTCTATGGTCTTCAGATAAGCTTATCCAAGCATTGTTTTGTGCATAAGTCAACATGCAATAATTATTATTGATTTATTCCTACATGCTTCTTATATATACATCATTGTGCATTAGTATACAATAATCTATTTAGACCATTTACCAATACATTCTCCAACCGGCATAAATGTTCAATAATCTCTAATAATCCACTATACAATTGGTTTGATTATACTTCTTTCTTATGTTATAACCATCCTATGATTAGTATTGAAAAGTAAATATCATCAATTCATTCTAATAAATATAGAAGATACCCATCCAAACACTTCAACTAGATTTCATGAAATCAGAATTAGATTTTTGTGAATTTTGAAATTAAATTCTTATGAATTTAGATAGGTAAAAATATATTGTTGTTTATATTTCATAACTTAGTCAAAAGGGAAATGGTTTTTTTTTGAGAAAAACTCTGTAGGAGAAAAAAAAATGGCATAGAATGTAGTAAAAGACCAATGACTTTTGGTGGACCATGGGATTTGTGTAATTGGTGTATTTTTCTTGTTGAAGAAATAATGATAATATATCTTTATATACTCTTTAGACCCTGTAGCAAAATAGTAGTAATTTTCTGCAATTTTTTAGCACATGTTAATGAGCTTCTTTATAGTTGATTCCAATTGTATTGGAACTTAAAACTATCCAAATTAATAACAAAATTTACCCCACAACAGTTTCACTTGATTAGCCTAGGCATTTGGGCACTTAGATAAATGTACTAGTTCATTGCTTTGAAATTTTTAGCACATGGTTTTTGGCTTGAAATTGGTTTCTAGTAGTATTTTCTACTATTTTTAGCACACGTTAACGAGGCTATTTTGAGTTTATTCCACTTGGATTGAGTCATAACAAAATTATACTTAATAAAAATATTTACCCCATAACATTTTCACTTGATAAGATTAAGTATTTGGTAAGTTAGCTAGTTTACTAGTTCTAGAATATCTGGTTTTTAGAGTAGTAATTTTTTGCTATTTTTTAGCACATGTTGATCCCACTTGGATTGGAGTCCTAGGACATCCTATTTAATAAAAACAGTTACCCCATCACATTTTCATTTGATTTTCTTGGGCATTTGGCAAGTTAACTCGAGAGACGGACATCTTGTAGCAATCTTGTAGCAATCCTATAACAATTTTTTTTTTAGAACTTCCTTGCCCGGATTCACTCCAAATTCATGGTAGAAGTAGATTTATAGCCTATGAATTCTATGAGACCACTTTAGTTGAGATTGTTGGCATTATGATGCATGTGTTGTACTTGATGGCAACCCACTTATAGCAGAACAACTCACTTGTATATGGTAACTAGATGAATCTACGTAACTAGATAAATCTATAGGAGAGATATCAGATGTGACAGAATGCATGGCAGTTGTGTTTACAGATGTGACAAAATGCAGGGCAGTTCAAAGGAATCATTTCATAAGTAATATGACAAGTCACATTATAATAGGTCTATTCAGAGGGAACAAAGTAATGGTACAAAAGAATAGGATAAAGTAACAAAGGACTACAGATTAGAATCAAGAATTGAAGAAAGATAATGGTCTAAGAAGTATACATTAGTTCACCTTGTCCAAGTAACATAGACACATGGGTTCACAGAACATAAGAAGCGTATACGTATGCACGCATTTTCATAGAAGGAAAACTGTGTATGGGATGGAAAATCAAGGTTTTGGTTCGAGGTATTAGTTCGAGGTTTTGGTCTGAGGTATTGGTTCGAGGTTTTGGTCCGAGGTATTGGTCCGAGGTATTGGTCCGAGGTTTTGGTCCGAGGTTTTGGTATGAGGTATTGGTCCGAGGTTTTGGCCCGAGGTATTGAGAAGGGCTAAAACTATATAAGGAGGAGAAGATCAAAGGGCAAAGTGCACAAGTAATGAATATCTTATGAAGTATTAGATCAAAAGAAAATATGCATGTTATGGGTTTCTAATGTTTTGCTTGATCTGGACTAATTATGCACCTGAGTGTTTGATGATATATGAGATCTAATGATGGATCAGGATCATAATGACTTATCTTTATGTGATTTGATAATGGATAGGCTAGATCTGAGTGCTAACAAATGTTTTATCCTTTATATGTCATGATCTAGGTATGACTGAAGTATGGAATAGATGTGAAGTCATAAGTAAGTATTTTTAGATCTATACACTAGTTCGCTTTGGTGAAGGTGCATATACACGCTGGTTCGGCTCTTCAAAGTAGCGTATGCAAAAGAAAAGTTTGTTGTTCAGAGATGACTGATCTATTTGATCAATGTTGTTATTTTACTATTGTTTCTCAATGATAACTTCATTAGATCTGAAAGTAAAATTGATTGTATAAGGAGATTGAGTCTAGTTGATTGATTGATTGAGTAAGAAGGGTGATCCTTGGTTCTGTCTATTTAGAACTCTATATTCAGAATGTCATTGATCGGTACAATTTTTGGTTAAGAGGTTTTACATTTTTGTATATTCAGAGGTATATGCAGGTTGGGCTAAAGAAAGTAGCATATACACATAGGTTGGCTTCATTGAAGGAGTGTAGACATTCTGACATGATTTTTTAGGTTACAATGGGTTTTGGTTGTTGATGCAGTGTTGTGGGTTCAGATCTGTGTACTGGTCACAGTGATCTGTCTATTCTAGTCAATTGGTTGTATTTATTTAAGTTTTGGATGAATGGTTGAATCAATTGTGTCAAAGGTTCAGTGATTATTTGATTCAGTATTTCAAAGGTTACAGTGATTAATTGATTCAGTTATGGTTGATTCAAACATTGATGATTGTGTTTCAGTTATATCAGAGATTGATGATTGAGTTTCAGTTATTGGTTGATGTAGATGTATTTGTTGGATGTATTGCAGTGGTGATTGATCTTGAGCTTCAATGTTACTGATGGGTCCCGTTGAGCTCCAAAACTACCTTTCCCTTAGCAACTTTTCTCATCCTTCCTTCTTTGTTTTTCCATGAAAAATGCATCCTTATCATCAAAAACCATTATACGTTGCCTTAAGGAGTATATTTCAGTGATTTACATGTTATACTTTTATGTTTTATGTTTGAATAAGTTTTTATCTTTTAGCTATGGAACGCAGCCACATTTTGCAGCTAATCGGCTGTTCTGCAGCTACTTTCATGCTTTTGCATTCTAGGTGTCAAGAGGGGAAAATGACTACATGGCTAGCTTGGAAAACATCAGGGCATGGATTGTTCCTATTCATCTGGCTTAGATCAACGAGGAAGACTCTGGTCAAAGGGAAGTCAAACATAGAAACCTATGGCAAACAAGACTCTGTTTTGTACACGTTTCTCAGTGATGGGATCCGAAGCAATTCCTGAGGCCACAGAATTCATCTGCCACCTACGTAAACTGAATCCAACAGCCATTAGCATAGATTATGTTTCCAAGCAACCAAGGACAAGAATTCTGCATACTTGCCTACCTACGTGTTTTGTTGTAGCTTATTTTTCTCCTTAAAACATTTGTATATTTTCTCTATAAATACCTATGTGAAGAACGCAGAACCAGTTCGATTTTACTCATGTGTTAAGTTCAAGTTATCAATTTGTAATTTTGAGAACTCATTCTTTGTTTTTAATATGAAGACTTTGTATTTCATGGATGCCTGAAAGCATTTGTTGGAGTGTTGATTAAGTTCACTTAACCTCAGCAGTTGTAGAGGGCCCCTGCGCTGGCTAAGGTTACATTTCATTTTTGTTTTGTCTTTCATAGTTGAATTGTAAATTTACTGTGTTTTTCCATGATGTTCATAACCATTTTCTAACTTTGTTCATAATGTAGTTTTCATCATCTTCTTACTAACAAAGAATAGTTTTATTTCAACACAGAATAGTTCTTTTGTTTCACTACTTTCTAGTTTCTTATCAGTAGCTTGAATTTGATGTCATTAACGTAGAATAATTCATTTCATTTGTTGTTCATTAGTCTTTAGATTTTAAATTAAACTGATCAATGCCATTTTATTGTTAGCTTAGTAACTCATGTTATAAGTGAATGTTTCTAAAAGCCCTTTTAGTTGATGGTTCATCTTAAAACTAAGTGGTGAAATCTTTCATTTATGAATGAGTCCTTCTCTGCATTTTTATGTTTACTTTTTCTTAGAACAATGAAGTATGGAGTTCCTCAAAATGTTATCACAAGGAGGTTTTTCTCCCAAAATTGTGTAGCAGAGTGACAAAGCACTTCATTTAGGTGTTATAGTAAACTAGTTGCAATTTCACTTTCAATCTTAGTATTTCATTTAATTTTGTTGCAATTTCATTTTCAGTTTTAGTAGAATAATGAAGTATTGAGTTCCTCAAATTGTTATCACAAGGAGGTTGTTGGAATCCTAATTGCCAACTAGCATTTGAAACCTTGAAAGCAAAAATATCTAAAGAACCTATCTTAAGAGTAACAAATTTGGAAAATTCCTTTCCATATTTCTATAGATGCTTCAGATACAAATCCAGGAGCTGTATTGGGACAAAAATATTTGATTCCTTATGCCATTTAATATATAAGTAAAAATTTGACTCCCACTGAGTTGAATTATACTTTGACTGAAAAAGAATTCTTTGTTGATGTTCATGCAATTAACAAGTTCAGACACTATATAACAGGCTATGAAACCTTTGTTCATATAGATCACTCTGCAATTAGATATTTGATGAATAAACCTATTAATAATGGCAGAGTTACAAGATGGCTTTTACTTTTGTAAGAATTCAACATTACTGTGCTAGATAGACCTGGAAAACAAAACACAAATGCTAATTTCTTGTCCAGGATTCAAAATATCAAAGAAGACTCTCTAGTTGAAGATAAGTTTCCTGATGAATATCTCTTTGCAGTAACTACTCAAACTCCTTGGTTTTCAGATGTTGCTAACTACTTGGTTTCAGGGAAGTTACCTTCACATTTATTTCCTAGAGAGAAAAGAAAGATTATTCAAGATAGTGCAAGATATTCATGGATCACTAACAAATTGTATAAAACAGGGCCATATCTTATGATCAGAAGGTGTGTCAGGGAAGATGAGATGCATGATATTCTCAAAGCATGTCATGATGAGCCGTGTGGTGGAAACTTTGCCGACAAGAGGAAAACCTATAAAATCCTTTCTTTAGGATATTATTGGCCATCCATCTTCAAAGATGCTAAAGAATATGTCAAAAGGTACGATAGCTACCAAAGGGTAGGGGAACCTGCTCCCTCAAATGAAATTCCATTACAACCTCAAGTACTTATCAAACCCTTTGAAAGTGGGCTTTAGACTTTATTGGACCTATTAATCCTCCATCCAACTAGAAAAAGTATATATTGATATGCACTGATTATGTCACCAAATGGGTAGAAGCCAAAGCATTACTTTTTGCTAACGAAAAATCTGTAGTTAGTTTTCTTTTTGAGAGTATTTTTACTTGCTTTGGTGTTCCAAGAGAAATTGTGATAGATCAGGGATCTCAATTCACATCCAACATGATGGAGAGGTTTATGGAGGAGTACAAAATCAAGCATATGAAATCCAATCCCTATCATCCACAAGCAAATGGTCAAGTGGAGTCTACAAATAAAGTGATTGAAGGAATCCTCACCAAGGTTGTGCATCTACATAGAAGAGATTGGGCAGAAACGCTTCCTGAAGCCTTATGGGCCTATAGAACTACATGGAGGAACACAACGAGACATATGCCCTATGAACTTGTTTATGAAAAGAAAGTCCTATTCCCCATTGAGTTCCAAGTCAAAACTTAGATGGCAGTCCAATTGGGGATGAAGTTATCAGAAGCTCAAAAGCATGGACTGGAGCAATTGAATGAACTTGATGAAATTAGATAAGAGGCTTTTCAAAGAACCAATCTAGTTCGGCAACAAAGGGCTAAATGGTATGACAAATACATCAAAGACAAGAGGTTTCAAGAGGGAGATTAGGCACTATTATTTGATTCAAAGTTTAAAGATTCTCAAGGGAAGTTTCGAACTCATTGGCTTGGGCCATATGAGATTGAAACAGTTTTCAGTAATGGAGCAGTAAGGATCAGAACAATAGATGAAAGTCAAACTCCTCTTCTTGTGAATGGTCACAGATTGAAAATTTATCAAAAAACAATCTCAAAGGAGGAGTTCATCAAGATCTTTCAGAACAATTCTGAAATAAAGTTGGTGAAGAAGAATCCTTCTTATCCACCAACTTAGTCTTTGTTTTTCCTATCTAAAAAATAAATAAATAACCAAATCATATAAGGTGGAAAACCAATCACTGATTGGCATGCTTATACAAAAAATACAGGGGGAGAATCAAAAGCTTCTGACACCCTATATTTTCCATTTCCTTTGCTAAAAATAAATAAATAAAATGGTGACTCACTTTGCATTATGAAAAATTCATTGTTTTATCTCATTTTCACTCTGTTTTACTTTTGCAAAGTTTCACTTCACTCCACTACCATATTCCACCAATAAATTTTTCCTCTCCAGCATTTCTTTCATCTCCATTTTCCATTTATCATCTTGTCATATTTTCACTCATACAATCATTTCCATTCCATTCATTCATAAGCCATATTTTGTTCTTTTTTTTACATTCTGCAACTGTTTCCATGTTCTGTAGTTGTTTTTGTTCTGTAGCTAATCGTGTTCTGTAGCCAATCTGATTCTACAACAATAGTTTGATTATCAGTGCAAGCACAAAGAGGCTAGTTCATAATAAAACCTCACATGCAGGTAATTGAGGAGAGAACAACTTTGAAGAACAATCACATCTAAGCACCTGTGGAAGTGAACGACAAAAGATTAGCAAGCAAAAGGTAAGGTTCTAAAGGTAAAAACAAAAACTTATTTCAAAAAGAAATACAAAAACATAAGTTTGTATAAGTTGTATAATCACATGACTCCTTGATTTATCATTATGAGATTTGACCGCCATGATGATTCTGCCACACCTTCCGTCTTCAATGCCAAACGGTCTAATGATGCAATCTCCGTTTTAAAACTCAATGACTTGTACTTAACCAGAATTCTACAACACACCTATTAAATGGTTATATTAATGACATAACCTATTTGAATATGACTCTTCAAAACCCTGATTGTTCATTTATTACACAAAAATTTTCTCTTATACTTCCGCAGCCTTTTTGTGCATACAAACACTCTGTTACCTTGTGCACACAATCACTCTGTTTTCGTATTCTTTGTGTATAATAGTCACTTTGTTTTTCACATAGATTACGTATACAACCACTCCGTTTTCATATACCTTGTGCACACTCTGTTTCCACACATTTTATGCATAAATCTACTCTGTTTTTGTATACCCTGTATGAACAGTCATTTTATCTCATACTCATAGTCATTTTACTTCCATATATTCTGTCATTCTGTCCCCATATCCATAGTTATTTTTGTTTCTATATACCAGCTATTTCACTGTCGTATACACAATCCACTTTACGCAGTCATTCCATTTCTCAATCAGTGAAGGGAATTTTGAAGAATAGCAGAGAACAGAGGTGATGGGGCTCATCGTCATAACTGAACCCATACGAGTGAAGTGCATGGAAGGTTATCCTCAGCTGAAAGGAATGTTACAGAAGGCTGGTTGGTTGAGTTTCATTGAAAAATTCAACGGTTACCATAAAGAAAACACCAAATCCTTTGCCAGATCGTTGATGGAATGGAAGTGGAAATAGGTGACATAAAATTTGCAATTACTGAGTCCTTTATTGCTGAAGCAACATAAATTCCAAGGCTAGGAGAGAGTTGGTTCAAGAATAAAGAGTTTCATGATGAATCCTGGAAGGTCATTCTCCAAAATCTAGGTATGGACACTTTAGTTTTTAGAAAAGGGATTCCAATCTCTGCACTTAAAGACAAATGGAGTAGCATGTTATTAATTTTGCAAAATTTTATTACATGCGAAGTGAGGTTTGGTTCCATGTATGTATATCACATATGACTATTGATGAATTTTCTAGAAGACAGAACCCTCAATCTCCCATTTTTCCTGTCGAATAGTTTGAGAAGAATGGCCACTAATGTTCAAAAGAAAGTTGAAGCAATAGAAACGACTCTTTATCACCATGGACTAGTAAAAATTTTAGTTTAATTTCACTTAAGAAGTGTAGGGGACACATGGGAGGACTTTTTGGTCAGAAAATTCTTCCAAGATGCTCCAGAATTGCCCGAGGGAAGTCTTGTAAAAAGAAGTAGGAGAAGGAAGACCAGCCTCACCATTCAAAACACCCTTGAAACTTCAGCAAAGAAAAATGATGAAGAAGAGCCAATCTCTAAGAAATTAACAGAGATTAGAAAGTCGACTAAGCAAAGGAGAAAAATTAAAGAGAAGGTTGAAGAAATCCACAAGGATATTCCTGAACCTTCATCACCTAAGGAGGATGAAAAGTTGCTTTTTGAGAGACTAATCAAAATCAGGGATCAACTCAAGAGAGATAAAGAGAAGGGAAAAAGGAAACAGGTTATAGAGGAAGAAATCATAGGCTCTCAAAGTTTGAGGAGGAGTTCTAGACTTGGGGGAAAGTGAAGAAAGAAAAATCAAAAGAGACCCAATTCATAGATTTAGAGGGAGAAACTCCAACTCAGTCCCCTGAACATATTCCATATGAGCAAAGCCCACAGAACTCTCCTCCACATAACTCTGAGAGCAGCCCAAGAAGAGCCTCCCCTGGTATTGATCCAATCCAACAACAAATTTATGACTACATAGAGTCATTAGAGAAAAACAGTACATCAGTAGACCTAGGGACTTCAGCTAATCCCGAGCAGCCTGCCACATCACAAGAGACTTTAACTAGCTCACTTAAATAGGAGATCTATGAGCTAGAAGTTCTAAATAGGCACATCCAAAGATAAAATGAAGCTTTAAAAGAACATAACAAGTTGGATAATATTATCCATGATAACACTTTGCTTCACTTGGGTTTATGGCACAAGAAGAACAGAAAGCTAAAAAAGAAGAATAAGAAGCTAAATAGGGAACTCATTAACCTCAAGTACAGATTTCTCATGAGGAAGCCAAGGATGGTAGTTGGTGCAAAAAGAAGCAAGAAGAGGTTGGATGCTTTGGCCAAAGTTTCAGAACAAATGTAATAGGAGGAGGGAGTTCACACTTTTGATTGCATGGCGACATGCAATAGTCTTGTAGTGGGGGTATGTTGAGCTCCAAAACTGCCTTTCCCTTAGCAACTTTTCTCATCCTTCCTTCTTTGTTTTTCCATGAAAAATGCATCCTTATCATCAAAAAACATTATACATGGCATGGATCGTATCCTATTCATCTATCCTAGATCGACGAGGAAGACTCCTGTCAAAGGGAAGTCAAACATAGAAACTTATGTCAAACATGAATCTGTTCTGTACATGTTTCTTAGCGATGGGATCTGAAGCAGTTTCCTGAGGCCATGGACTTAATCTACCACTTGCACAAAATAAATCAAAAAACCATTATTGTAGATTTATATTTCCAAGCAACCAACAACAAGAATTCTGCATACTTTCCTACCTACATGTTTTGTTGTAGCTTACTTTTCTCCTTAAAAAAATTGTATAATTTCTTTATAAATACTTGTGTGAAGAACACAGAACCAGTTCGATTTTTCTCATGTGTTAAGTTCAAGTTATCACTTTGTAATTTTGAGAACTCATTCTGTGTTTTTAATATGAAGACTCTGTATTTCATGGATACCTGAAAGCATTTGTTGGAATGTTGATTAAATTCACTTAACCTCAGCAGTTGCAGAGGGCCCCTGCGTTGGCTAAGGTTACATTTCATTTTTGTTTTGTCTTTAGTAGTCGAATTGTAAATTTACTATGTTTTTCGAAGATGTTCATAACCATTTTCTAACTTTGTTCATAATGCAGTTTTTGTCATCTTCTTACTAATGCAAAACAATTTTATTTCAGCACATAATAGTTCTTTTGTTTCACTACTTTCTAGTTTCTTATCAGTATCTTGAAGTTGATGTCATTAGCATAGAATATTTCATTTCATTTTCTTTTCATTATTCTTTAGATTTTAAATTAAATTGGTCAATGCCATTTTATTGTTAGTTTAGTAACTCATGTTATAAGTGAATGTTTCTAAAAGCCCTTTTAGTTGATGGTTCATCTTAAAACTAAGTGGTGAAATATTTCATTTATGAATGAGTCTTTCTATGTATTTTTATGCTTACTTTTTCTTAGAACAATGAAGTATGGAGTTCCTCAAAATGTTATCACAAGGAGGTTGGTCTCCCAAAATTGTGTAGTAGAGTGACAAAGCACTTCATTTCGCTGTTATAATAGACTAGTTGCAATTTCACTTTTAGTCTTAGTCTTTCATTTAATTTCGTTGCAATTTCATTTTCAGTTTTAGTAGAACAATGAAGTATTGGGTTCCTCAAAATGTTATCACAAGGAGGTTGTTCTCCCAAAATTGTGTAGCAAAGTGACAAAGCATTTCATTTAGTTTCCATAGTAGATTAGTTGCAAATTCATTTTCAATCTTAGCATTTCATTTAGCTTTGCTGCAATTTCATTTTCAGTTTTTCATTAAGTTTTGATTCTACCATAGATTAATCAATAGTTGTAATCTCACTTTTAGTATTTCATTTTTAGTTCTGTTTTCATAATAGATAGTTGCAATTTCACTTTTAAGTCCTTTTAGTTCATGATTTGGAGCAATAATAAGAGCAGGAAGAGAAACTCTGTTTTCATTTTCTTGGTTAAAATTTTACTTCCAAATCTGGCTTAAAGCACTTTTAGCTCTTATTTAATTTCTTTAGATTCTTAGTAACAGTAGATTTAATATTTTGTTAAGTACATTGTAGAACATTAGGAATTAAAAGATCAAACCCCCAAAACAATAGAAAACTCAAAAAACACTAAAGTAGGAAGGGATATCTAGAACATATAGTGCACTACACTTCATCAGTTTACGATACCCTGATTGATAATTTATGTAGAGCAATTTAGGACACTAAATTGACCAAATAGGTCCAGTGTAAAAATTTGATGAAACGTGGCCTACATATTGTGTTGTTGTGTACCAGGAGTATCTAGTATGAAAATTTATGAAACATGGTCCTTGGAGGATATTGAGGATTGGAGCCTTCAATAAGGAAGTCAAAGCTTCTTTCTTGTAGTGGCTAGTGATTAGATTAGGGGGTTGGAGCTCCCTTCCAATAGAAGTTGGAGAATGAGTGAAGGTTGGATCCTTTTGTAGGTCGGCGTCTACGTACTAGTAAACATATCAATTAGTATAAGAGCTAGGGGGTTGCAGCTTCCTTCCAGTAGAAGCTGGAGAGCGAGAGAAGGTTGTAGCCTTCTATAGGTGGGTGCCTACGTACTAGTATGAGTCTGAACCAGTACAAGATTGTAAACAGATTATTCTTTAGATTAAAATTGTGGGTGCTTCCTGAATCAATCAACACTATTACCCTTCTCTTCTTGATTTGTCCTTCTATCTTGATAGTTTGAGGAGTGGTAATTCCTGCCAGTGCATTACAAGATATGGTCAGATTTATTTCTTCTTCATCTAGGCTTTGTTCCTGGAGTATATCCTCTTCTTTTGACCTTTCGTGCCCTTTTCTTCTTCCTCTTCACAATATATGTAGAATAATTTCTTCTCAGCACACTTATGACCTTTAGTGTATTTACTATCACAACTGTAACAAAGCCCCTTTGCTCTTTTTCTTCCAATTGTTGTGGTGTCAACCTTATAGGTTGTGGAAGACTAGGGACAACACTTCCATCTTTATAGTTGTGAGTGGTATGCTTCCTGGTTACCATATTTTTGCTTTCCATTTTTCTTGCTAACCTGTATGTATTCTCTAATGAATCAGGTTCCCAAAGGTGAACATCATGTTGGATATTATCCTTTAAAGATACTATGAACACATCAATCCTATGCTCCTCTGGAATATTCTTTACCCTTATGTTCAATTTTTGGAACTTCTCAATGTGCTCCATTATTGAACCCTTTTGTTTGAGACTTATAAATTGACTAAAAAAAGTGTTTCTTTTTGTATCGTCATAATGTGCTATCAATTCTTCTGTAAAAATTTCCCAAGTGATAAATTGTTTACGAGAGCAAATCCATTGATACCATACAAACTGATTTGGTTCCAAATATAAAGTTGCAATACATACCTTTGTGTGTTTTGCACATTATTGAGATTGAAAAATTGCTCCATTCCATGTGGCAGGATCCTTGCCATCAAACTTCCTCATATCGATTTTTGTAATATGGTGAGTCTTTGATCCAACATTAGAGTCTATGGAATCATGATTAACATTTCTTTTGTTCTCATCATGAGTTTCCTTTAGTACCCTTTCACCCTTATTGACCATTTCGTGTAGCAACTTATTCATATTTATCGTCAATTCTTCCATCTTATCATCCATGCCATCAATTTCAGCTTCTACGCCTTTCTTTAAACCATCCATCTTAGCTTCTACATCTTTCCTTAAACCATCCATCTTAGATTTTGTTGCTTTTTGTGCAAGTGACACTTCTTGCACTTGTTCGTGTAATTTTGATATATCATATAGCATTTCTTCTTCTTCTTCATGAGTCATGCTAGAGCTTCCAGGCTCCTTACTAGGCGTTTGCATTTTCTTTCCTCGGGCATCAGTTACCGATAATAATGCTCTATTATGCCCTTTGAATTCCTTCAAAATAAATTTTCAAACCAAGCTTAAGCAAAAATTTAAGAAAATCTACACACCTTTTT
>APFE031647271.1:0-11025 GCA_000404065.3 Pinus taeda | reverse complement strand
AATTCTTGTGTCTTTATGTTTGCTTACTCTATTTCTCTGTGTCTTTCCATTTTAAATGTCTATGTATTGGAAATCTGATCGATCCGTTGTTTCAATAACATAGAACACACACCAGCACATGAGTTTGTAATACCTTTTTTTAATAAATCTTTAACTGATGTTACTCATAGGGTGAATATTAGATTAGTAGCCGGGAAGATGTAGGATTGATGGGGAGTAAAGGTGGACACAACGGTCGAGGCACATCCCGAGAAGAGGACTCGGGAAAGTGTCGGTAAAGAAATAGGACAAGTGGAGGTCATAAGGGACATAAGGATAGGAATAACCCAAAGAGGGCTTGAGGTGGTAACAACAATTTGCATGCAACAGAGCACGAATTCGGTTGTAATGAAGAAAGGTGGTAGACAGGAGCAACGAACAGACAAAGGATACAAAAACGACGGGGTAAGACAGTATGTAGTCTCAACCTCATACTCGGTCTCTTATGTTGTAGCTAGAAGTAGAAGTCTAAGCAACTTCCCTGAGAGGACCATGAAACTTAGATTAGAAGGTAGGCATAGCCAGTATGTAGGAACCCATAGACCCAGGCAGCAGTGTCCACCTCTGACCAGAGGAGCAAGATAGAAAGCCCTAGCTCCGAGGAAAACCACTAGTCATCCGGGGAAAAATAATAAAGGTCCCTTGAGGAAAGGATAGACCAAATCCAGGATAGTTCTCAGAGTAGGGAAGGAAGGAACCTCAGGAAGGAGAGGTAACCCTGTAAGTAGCCAGACCTAAGCAAAAAAAAAAAAATTGTAGAAAAGGCCAGAGGAAGAATGAGTAGAAAATCCCTGGAGAAAAGGAGAGAAAGCCAAGCCCTTCGGCAGTCGGGGAGAAAAGCCAACCAGAACAGACCTTGAGAAAGCCAGAAACATAGGCAGCGAAAATAAAATGGGTCGATTCAGAGGTCGGCCCTCAGTGTGTGAAGTACCCTCATACCCTTCTCACACCCTGGGACACCAGAATCCTAGCAAGGAAAGGATAGTAAGAAACTGGATCAAAAAATAGATTCTAACTCGTGTTACTGACTTATGTTATCATTTCTGGATAGGTAAGAAATATTCAATAAAGTGCAGCAATTAGTCCAGAAAGAAAATGGCCCTTTGGAAAGCCAAATAGGTACTAAAACAAGAAGAAGGAACCAGCAAAAATCAGAAAAGGAGAGGCAGGAAATCAGAGGTAGAGCACATGATGATCATTATAGATGCTTACATGGCAGGGAACCAACCCGAAATTAGCGAGCAGATAACTGGTTAGGAGAGAGAGCTGAGATCAATTAGCTTTAACCAGGAGGTCCCCAAGGGAGAATCGGAGGCCATGGTGCCGGACCCTGGCAACTCGCACAGCCGCAACTCCCTCTTCAATAAAACGCTCCAACAATACTGGATAATGAAGCATATGGTAGCTAGAGCCATGAACATGAATCTGGGTGTCCGAGAAGAAGAAGAGGAGGAAATGTGGTAGCGGAACGAACATCAAAGGAATTAGAACTAGGAAGAAATGGAAAACCTAAAGTCTGTGCTCCTTAAGGAAATTGCAGTTGTACAAATTCAGGCCTCTTGCAACGACCTCATCTTGGGGAGAATTGAACAGATGTTGAGAGACCTGAAATGGAAAATGGAGTAGAGAAGCAAGATCCCTGGATCAAGTGTCAAGGCGCCTGCCCCGATAGTTTTCTCGGATGAGGACTAACGCAATATGTTAAGTCTGTTAGTGTGTTTTGAGAGATAAACTGAAATATGATGTATTATCGTAGAATAAAAGTTATGATAATGAGTAGAGCTCGGAAGAGCAAACATGATAAAAACATAGAGATGAACATTTTCAAATTTTGGGATGGATTTAATGCAGACAGGTCATTGCCTGGTTTCCTTCGAGTAGGTTAACCACCTAGGACATTTGACGGATGTAAATTTTGTTTTTGAAATATAGATAGCAGCTTTGCCAAAGTTCACAAAAAAAATATATATATTGTGGGCTAGTAGATATACTCTTGGTGCTATAATGACTGTTGGAAAATTTGACCTTGGGTCTCGCTCAAATTACTCCAATGTGTTACCAATTCACCATGTTTTAAAAAAAATGTTTGCATACATTGTGTGTGGAATCTCTGAATTTTGTACAATCCTAGATTGGTCCAATCATACACAATGTTCACAAATAACCACCCTACACTAGTATTACGGTTAAATAATCATTATTTTATTATTATTTTTTAACTAGTGTGATCATTAATTGGGGAAATCTTATAGGAGGCTGATTTTTTCCACTATGACTATAACCACTAGATGCACCATGCCTATTCCTAAACTGAACAAGAGTCATTGAAAAAGGTCCAACCAAAAACTTCATAATATTTTACATAACATGTTTATAAATTTCTGTATTCAAGCTTCTGTGATCCATAATGAATTAAACGAAGTCTTTTGGTAGAAATCAACTGAGATAATTTTTTGGCCCACGCGTTTCGAACCAACAAGTGTGGTTCATCATCAGGACGAGATGAAGAGGCAGACCATGGCAAAGGCTTAAATAGAGAGCAATATAGAGACATAATAATTTCAAATAATGGCTATATTTGAACAATAATGTTTAAATTATAATATTAATTTATTAATATATTAAACCTATTATAAGTACATATATCAAAACGAATAGTTTTTTGAAAAAAAATATTAATAATATTTATTTCAATAATTAATTAAAAATATTAATAGGTAAACACAATAAAATGGATATTTTTTGAAATAATATTTAAATTAACTTATCAAAACCAAATATTACTACTTCTTGAAAAATCTATCCATAAACTACACTAAAAAACCAAATATTTTTCTAAATAAACTACACTAAAAAAAACTATCCATAATAATTCTCTCTTAAAATAAACCTCTATCACATATTCCAAAAAAAATCAAACTAAATTTAACTAAAACAAATATTTCAACCTCATACAAATAAAAGCATAACTCATAAAAATATCTCAACTACATAGAAAACGACCCTAACATTATAATGAAGAATTTAATTTAACATTTTAATTAATAACGAACATATTATTTTAACATCTTAACAGATCATTAACACAAAATACTGCTTTGAACTTTCGATGTCATGTTTTCGTATGTGAGTGCAAAAATCGACAGGTGACAGCTCATGCTCAGTCGGTGGTAGAAATTTTCATCATTAATTGAATGGTAACGTGGAATTTTCCAACTCATGCTCCCGACACTTTAGATTTTGTCAAACTCTGTCACTTTGTCAAACTGTGTTGTAAGAATAACTGATACGAAGAACAATTCTCGTCAAAATTGGGAATCGGTCTTCAATTGCAATGAATGATTATGATAATAATTTCTAAAAATAGAATTTATTATTTTAAATAAATTATAATAATATTATTTGATATAGTTTTGTATTATTAAGTAATATAATCTATTTTAAATTAGTTTTATTAGAATATAATGAATTATTATTATTAAAATTTGGAGAGAAGTCTATGGAGTTCACTATAATTTTGACATCATAAAAGGTTAGGAAGGTCAGTGTTGCAACAAAGACTATGAAATTGAGATCTAATGTGGTTGTACGTAGGGCACTCTAACACAAAGTGATTTTCATGCTCGATGTTCATATTCTCATGGAGATGGCAAATCCTTTCCATCCATGGTGTTTTAGGAACTGCCCAACTACCCGTTTCACTATGGAGCTCATGAGAGTTTGTTTTAATCTTAGCTATATTAATTTTCTTCTTCGAGCTAATTAAAACAGAGAGATACTTTTGATCTTCTAGGGTGGGGTTGATGACCTCGTTATAATATCTTAATTTTCTTTTAGCTGCTAAATCTTTCTCACACCACATTTTTTTCTTTGAACTTAGAAGTAACAATATTTTTAATTTTATTAATGTTTTGTAATGCAAAATTCTTGTCGATCTCCCAATGGTTTAACCAGACCCTAGTGTCTTTATACTAACCTCCTTTGAGCCTTAGGTGGTTTTGGTTGGAATTTAAAGCTAGATTACGAAGTCTATGGTCTCCTATGTTATTGAGTTTGTGCTTGTACAACTCTCAATAAGGGAAAGACCCACTTCTATAAGGAGAATAGGATAGGTTGTATTGCTTTTAATTTTGAGATTATAAATTATAAAACGCTTCTGGATTTGCTCAATAGTTCTCCAGGATTATCTAGAGATGCTACAACCCCAAACCTCACATCCATATAAGATAACAAGAGTGACTAATGTTTCAAAGAGGAACTTCTTTCTATCCCACATTAGGAGGTTTGTCGTTTTACAATTATTTTCAAGACCAAAATAAGCTTTTCAACCCCCATTAATCATTTTCTCAATGCTATAGTTT
This sequence comes from Pinus taeda, assembly GCA_000404065.3. Taxonomy (NCBI): domain Eukaryota; kingdom Viridiplantae; phylum Streptophyta; class Pinopsida; order Pinales; family Pinaceae; genus Pinus; species Pinus taeda. The sequence goes on along the minus strand of APFE031647271.1, from coordinate 6,625 downwards.
CAGTTGAGCTTGTGATGAATATCAATTCCTAGGTACTTGTAATGTTATCCTCACTCTCTTAAAAATCAATAATGAAATCCAATTAAATAAATAAAATCATGAGAATTCCTCAAACTAAGGGTTCTAGTTTTGATGAGGGATTCTCTCCAACTAGCTCTCCTAAATTAGTGTGTAAGTTGAGAAATTGTCTCAACCAGGTGAGTCTAAGATAGAAGCACTATCTTAAGACCACTTGCTCATGTATTTAAATTTATTATTAAATTATTTGAATAAGCGAAAATGAAAAATATGTGAGCATGAGAGACCACATGATGACTCTCTGCCTTTTCCGCCAGTTTGTCTTTTGTGTGTTGCTAGTTTGATTATTGTGTGTTAATTTGTTATGTGTGTTTAATATGGCTGAGTGGTTTCTACATGTGGTATCAGAGCCAGGTGTGAGTGAGGATAGTGTAGCATGGTGAAGCTGATTCAATACGTTGCTGCATGAACACATTGTGCATGGAGCTTGTGCAGATCTGCATCAAGGAGCTAGCTACAAGGCTATGTGATAACAGTGTTTCGACGTGATTACGTACAAGAGATGAAAGTGCCGCTTGCCTTGCCACAACATCATTTAAGTAAAAAATAGATTGATATTTTGAAAGGAATTTCCCCCATCAGGATAATCACTGGAGAAGACAGGAATATATGTTTCCGTGGGAATGGATTTTCCAAATTCTTGCATAAGAAAGGGTAACATTCATAGGAAAATTGGTTTCATTGTGTATTGCAGAAGTGTTTATAGAATTCTTTGATCGATTTATACACTTGTGTCTATCTGCGTGTTTCCATCGAGAATATGAGAGCTCGCCTTCCTTTTCCTAATTCATTATCATAGATCTAATGAAGTTCCCTTTGGAGTCTCTAGGAATAGAAAAAACCTTCTGATTGAGAATTAATCTGATTGCTCTGTGGCAGGTTGAGGTGTGATATCTTCCCTCAAAGTACCAGACCACTGTTGTTGATTTTTAGCATTCGACACAGCCACAATAAACATCACATATAGGGCAATAGTATGTCTCCTTATCGAGAAGCTTTTGATAAATGCATTCCTTACAAAATGTATGAAGACAGTTGCATATTGTTGTAGCTTCAACCAAAAACTTTAGCATAGAGGTCAAGATAAGTGCTCTTTCAGCTGACGCTTTTTGATGTTTACATAATGACTAGACATTGTCATTCCACTATCTTTGATCTCCACCAAAACTACTTGCAATCTCACCACATGCCCAACTAAGGCAAAACCTTCACCTTTTGAATTCTATGAAGTACATCTTTCTAGCTTATGTATTGTATCTCATTGACTAGATTGGATTATCTAGTCATTTGGGGGAACGCCCGCCTGCATGTCTATCATTGAATGACTCCCGGGACTATGCATAACAGTTTGAATTTGGAGAGTGCGTGTTCTAAACCCTCGAAATAAGTATGGTTTTATTCTATCTATAGTGATCGACAATCATTGTCCAGGAAGGGTTAGAATGAATTAGCTCACACACAGATCACTAGCTTAGGAGGGAGGGAGCATGTAGGTATACAGTGTACAAATTCCTAAGTGACTTTTCAACGCATCAAATTTAAAGGATATGGTTTAAATTTTTTTTTTTGACATAGTATAAAACAAGACCATCACTTTAGTTTCACAAAGAGGGAGACATAAGTAAATTGAAAATGGTGTATAGTTTAATTATAAGTTATTTTTTGGAGGGATAAGGAGTATTTCCAATTATTTATGTAAGGTAGTAAGAAGTGATTTTGTTGAGTCATAAGGTGCATATTTTGTCAATGTTTGGGGTGATAAGTGAAGATTTTTAAAAGGGAAGCTCATTGTTGTATTTTAAAGAAAGCTTTTTAGTAGAGTGTACATTTATTTTTGAAGGCAAGTTGCTTCAAGAATTTGTGAGCTTGGCATTCTCATTGTTCGATAAATTTCATTCATGATGTTGTGAAGGTGAAGGTTGATGTAATTCACTATTTAATAAAGACATATTTTTGTAGTGCTTGTGTTCTAGATCTGCCTGAAATTGAATAAGGGGATCTTAGGTACACGGTGTGTAATGAATGCATGTGCATGACTTGTGTTCAAATTATCTCTTTGTATTATGCTTAAAACAACTACATGCATAAGTACACAAGCACAAAGTGTCACATCATCAAATTGATAAGATTATCTTTCAAGCAAGCATATTTCACATTTTGTAATCAAAGAAATCAAGTTAAGGATGCTACAATCTCAAGCATTTCAAAGTACAATTGCAATCAACATCTTCAACACTTTTTGTATCACTTGCTGATAAACATTTTTTAACTGAATTGTACGGGTGCATTCTCGGTTGTAACCGACAAACTAATTTGACTTGTTAAGGAGAATACATTAAGTCAAGTAAGTCTTCAACTGAGTCATCATGATTGAACTTGTCATTTGTATCTTGGGTGCATTTTCGATAATGTTCGACACCCTTTTCTTTTTTACAAATCATCACATTCAGTGAGTACATTCAAGAAATCACAAGTGTCAGTAATCAACCAAGCATGTTCAAGTAAGCCTCAAATCAACCTAGAGTTTCAAGCAATCATCATTCAAACAATCAAATCAAGCAAGTGTGAAAGCAAACAAGTGTGAAAGCAAGCGAGTGTGCAACAATCAATCATCAGCAAGCGAGCGTACAATCAGAAATTCAAGCAAGTGTTTAAAGCATCAGCAATCAGCAAATAGTACAAGAGAGCCTGTCATGTCAGTGATCAACTCAAGTGCACAATTTTCAAGCACGAATTCTACACCAAGTGAGCCTGACTTCAAAGTAAGCGAGACATCATGGTGACACACATTCAGCTCTCCCAAATTCTTCACAATTTAATGTTCTCATTAGATGACGACATGGTGCACATTAGCAAAACCACTCTTGCTGACATTCAAGTGCATATTAAACATGCACATGAAACAATTGAGTTCCTTCAACTAGAATCACAACTACAGAGAAATGAGTTGCAAGAGAAGCATGTTTCTTCCAAGTCTTTGATCATTCTAGAGAAAGATCATTTGACTTCATTCATCCAACCAACTTCAAGTGTTGAAGTTGTTTCAGTTCAAATTTCTTCCAAACCCATCATCAAGCCATGGGAGGAAATTCAAAGTAATCAAAATCGACGTGGCTTAGGATATGTCAAAGATAAGAACAACTTACATATCCCTAATTATTTAAAGCCCATTTGTTCATCAGTGTCAGATTACTTGAAAAAATCACCTCAGCAAGTTCTCAACAACTTGCAAACCGACATCAATGTGCATAAACTGAAGTTGTAGACAAACAAAAATGCACACAAACTCAAGTTGCACACAAACCGACATGTTCTCATTGTCAAAGAACTGATCATCTGGAAGATCAATGTTTTGATCTCCATCCTTGTCACCATTGTGGAAAGAAGATAATTCCTCAGAGAAATGTTGCAAACAAGACCAACCTTCCAGATTAAAGATCATTTTTTCATGGATTGATCCCTCGGAATGGTCATCCACAGCCAGAAGATTGTACAAGTTTTACAATTGGATTCACTCACACATATTCTAGCCAACAGTCAAATGAAGATGGTACTCTCATGCAGTTGAACTGGGGAGTACAATAGTGAAACTATCCTACACCTGAAGGGGGGAGTTCAAATATCAAATGCATAAAATTGTCTCTCCTTTCAGCTAATAAAGAGGGAAAATGTCAATGAAATTGACAAGTGGTTGTCAGAATGAAAGTCTCGACAACATCAACAAAGTCAACCGTGAACAGTTTTCAAACACATCAAAATCAACAATGAGTTGTTTTCTAGCCAGTGGGCATTCATCACATTTTGTCAGTGGACATAGGATGATGATTTCAAGAAAAGGACGGTTGGATTATTTTGCATCTTGGCACGTGATGGAGTTGTCAAGCGACATTCAGAGATAAATTGGACATGCAACTGATTCATGTTCTCTTCAGATTTGAGTTTTCTCAGCATCCAGTTTTGGTGGTTTTTCAGGCAAATATTTTTTCGAGGATCAACTTGAGAAGTTGGAAGATGGTTCCTTGTTCATTTTGGATTTATCATTGAGGGAGGGGGAATGTTAGCCTCACTCTCTTAAAAAATAATAATAAATCCAATTAAATAAATAAAATCATGAGAATTCCTCAAACTAAGGATTCTAGTTTGGAGGAGAGATTCTCTCCAACTAGCTCTCCTAAATTAGTGTGTAAGTTGAGAAATTGTCTCAACCAAGTGAGTCTAAGATAGACCCACTATCTTAAGACCACATGCTCATGTATTTAAATGTATTATTAAATTATTTGAATAGGAAAGAATGAAAAATATGTGAGCATGAGAGACCACATGATGGCTCTCTGCCTTTTTTGCAAGTTTGTCTTTTGTGTCACTGGTTTGATTATTGTGTGTTAATTTGTTGTGTGTGTTTAATATGGCTGAGTGATTTCTACATGTAAGAAGACACTTCCTCCAATTTACTATTGTTATACATAAAATTAGAGTAAGTGTCCTTGGATTTTATAATCATAACTTTTTTTTTGTAAGTGTTAACACTTATACCCATGGTAGAGATATATTATATTAACTATGATTATTGTATTTGATATAATATATATATTTTTTTCTCTGTAAAGACTAATTCTATAAACTGAAAATCAAAATAATGTTAGAAGGAGGTTGAAGCCTCAGGCAAGAGCATTTGAGAGTGTTCAACGCAACAAAACTGTCCCATGTAAGGGAGAACCAGTTACAGTAAGCAAGGAACTAGACATAGGAACCAAAATTTAACAAAAAGATCATGAGGAAGAGATGGAATAAACACCTATGAAGATGTCGAGACCAGAAATAAGAGCCAGATATGCTGGCCAAAACCATAAAAGAGCTACAGACTACCACCCTACCATGAAGAAGAACGAATTTGCCTAACTACAGAGGCAGAGCGAGGGATGCAAACCCAAAACCGCACGAATGAAACCATACGAACCATCAGAAAAAAACCAGGTAGGTTTGAAAGGGCCCAGGTGGCCTCATATTACCTCGTTCTCATTCGGAGGCTCCTCCACAACCGCGCACGCATTGCCATCCCACATTTCATCATTTCTTGCCATGTTACCCGCATCACTACCGCCGGGAAGAACCGACGAGGGATGAGTATCACTGGAATTGTCTTCACTGACCATCAAGACATAGGCACCATGAGAGCAGTCACCTGGTGGATGACTATCGCTAGGAGCACCACCCTTGTCATGTTTCTCACCACGCCCTTCCTCCTTGCTTTCATCTGCCAAATTCTGCTCACTGCCCTGGCTGCCCGCCACTCTGTGACCACCCTGAGAAGGCTCAGATGTAAAGTGCACAGTAGTTTGAGGCAGAACCTCTTCTTCAGAAAAGATAATAGTAATATTTGTTACCAGGAATAGTGTCCACTCAGAGCTGTTATTCCCACTAAGACTGGTAGCTATCTTAGAAACAAACAAGTAAAGTCTACTTTCGCTTTCCTTTTTGAAAATAGATAAGAGTGGAACAAAGGAGACCAACCTTAATCTTGCGCTTGGTTTCCTTGTTTGATTCCTCCCCTTCCTGATAGATATTTGCCGCTTCTTTTTCGTCTACCCAGCTTCAAAGAGCACCTGCGGAATCAAAGCAACATACTACTATCGAAGAACAAAGATCTATATTCATAAATAACACAGGACCAGATATGTGTTAACCATACAAATGCATATATATAATCAAACATACAAGAATATGGAGGAAAACTTGAATAGCTCTATTAATATCAAGAAAAGCAAGAGGATTACAACCAATAGTTCTGACCCAGCATCATCCTCCAGCAAGAAATCCCTTCTTCACCTTAAGTAAAGCTTAGATCACCCAACACTATGAAGTTACACCAGAAAACCAACAACACTTCTCTACAAGATACAAGATTCCAGCCTCTGGATCTCTGTGATGAGGGATCCATATATAGATGATTGTAGGGGGTTGAGTCATCTTTTGGGGTTTTGATTAGTGTCCTCTCTCTGATAGTTCTTGATTCCACTTGGAGACTGATGATCTCTTACTCATCCCTGGTCGAAAATAGAGAGGCAAGTGTCAGAGGGGAAGCTTCTGAAAGATTCCATGGTCTTCCACCTCGCAAACTGTCTCTGCCATTTGTCCATTCTCACCCATCGCACCCTACAGAGGGGCCATTCAGTATGCATCGCACCCTTTACACTGGGAAGATGATATGCATCGCACCCTCTGCACTGGGTATTCAGTATGGTCCAGTTTTGACCATTTCTGTGCAGTTTTTAGTGGAGAACTTCCGAGAGATGATGTAATCAGTGGATCTTGTTCCTTTAGGCAGTGAAGCAACACTTTTAGGGACTTAGGAGCCCTCAGTTTATGGACATTTATGATTGGGGTTGCAGTGCCCAAAAATGTCTATAACACATATTTCTTCAAGATCTGCTTGAGGTACTTGGTTTGAGATAAAAAGATACCGCCTTCATTTTGTTGGATTTGTAAACCAAGAAAATATGTCAGCTCTCCAATCAAGGACATTTCGAATTCTTTCTGCATCACCAAG